>CANYBF010830641.1:0-21512 GCA_948192965.1 Dalechampia spathulata
ATGAATGGATGAAAATATTAATAAACAATATTTTAAATAAGTATATAATACTTAAATGTCAAATATTAATTTAAAATTATAAAAAATATTACTATCATAAAAAATTTGAAAAAATGAAATATAAAATTATTACCAAATGACGGGTCAAAAAGATCGTACTAACGTGCAGCGCACGTTATGAAACTCTAGTATATATAAAGGCAATTGGATTGATGCAAAAGTTGGACATTAATTTTTAAAAGATAGCGATTGTAGATATTTGAAGAATGTACTTGATTTATAAAGATTTTTAAAGAATTTGATAAAATTCTTATTTTATGTTATTATATTAGTTAACTTTATTATCCTTGAAGTTTGATATTCTCATCATGATTGTTATTATCATGGACCTAATCTTTAATAATAATATTTATTTAGTAAAAAAAGTTATTTGATAATAATTTAATTATTTATTTGTTAGTTTAAATTTATTTTTCTCTTAGTAATTTTATTTTCATGTAATTTTAGACAAAGATCTGGAAGAAATTATTAGAAGTTATTTCATATTTATTGATAAAATACTAATTTCTAGAACATAATTTCTTCTGAATAGAAAAACACAAATTTTATTATTTAAAACATTAGTAATTTAATTCAGTTGAAATGTATCCATGTAATTTTAATTTTAATATTTTATCATAAGAAACATAATTCTAATATTTAAGAATATATACATCTTGCATTTCAAAACAAATAATTTCATGCAATTTTAAAATTATTATAGCAAATAATTAATTAATGAAACATATTCAGAATTTAGATCTCATTAAGTTCTAGACACATAATAGATTTTAAGGGTTGTTTGGGATTGCTTTTTAAGATACTTGTTGGCTTTTTGAGTTCTTAATAATTATATTTATATGTTTGGTGAGTTAAGAAGTTAGCTGATTTGAGATAAATTAACAATTATTATAAACAATTACTAAAGTCTAGTTTTTTAAAATATCTATTAAAAATTGACATAAATATCATTTTTATATTATATTGATCATATTAGTTATATATTTAATTGTTCTATAAATACTTGCTTTTTTGCTTCTTCCAAAAACTATATGAAATTTTATTTTTATCATCCAAAAAACTATTTGTTCTTATATCTAATTAATTTTAATTTATTAATGAGATCAATATTTATTACATAATAAGTTTATAATCAAACAAAATAAAAATATACTTTTAATGGTCATTTTGCATATTTACATTTACAACTAGATAAAAATTTACTAAGATCATGTTCGGTTGGATGTATCAGGATGTAATCTAATCAAATATTTAATGTAATATAATCATTATTTTAGTACAACGTTTGATAATTATAAATAAAATGTAATGTAATTGATATATTATTTTAAATTATATGACAATTAATTAAATTTTAAATTTTGTACTAAAAGTTGATTTTGAATGTTAGATTTCGATTTCAATATTTCAAATATTGAAAATTTGATGTTTGGTTCATTGATTATAATATCTAAATCATTATCTAAATTTTGATATTTTAATATTTATTTTATATTTTGATATCTAATTTTAAATTTTATGATTCAATTAATATGATTTAATTTTAATATTTTATACTTTTATTTTTATGATTCTATTAATAATCAATTAATTACTTGTTAATAAAATGAGTTAATGTAGTCATAATGAAGAAATGTAATGATGAATGCATAAAATTTAATATGTAATCAATAATACATTAGTTTAGGTATTTATAAATATATTACATTAAAAAATTTTAGTTATCCAAATGATGTAATCAAGTATATAATGTAATCATCATTACCTTATATCTCTTAATACACACGACCAAACATGACTTGAACACTTTAATTAATTAACATTTAGCTAATAACTATTAGTTAAGAGTAATAAATATTAATGACCACTATCAATTATTGTTAATTGCTTTACCAAACAAATCCTAAGTTCATTTGTTTCTTATGTTAAATTGTAATTATCTATTTTCAAAATTTTATTTTAAAATAATTGTAACATGTTAAGATAAAATTGTTCACTTTATTTCATTTCAGCATTTTTCAATAAATACCTATTTAATTCTAATAAGACTTGAAAACTTACTCATTAATATATTTTAATCAAATATTAAATAGGAAACATGAAAAACTAAAATAAAACAAATGCAACATTTGTGTGCAAATCAAAATGTAATATCATTAAAGTAAAATAATCATAATTGATTGTATCTTTATTGACAAGATAATCATTTAATTATCTTCAATTTCAAAATTTATTAATATACTTCTATGTTTTTATTTTTCTTTCAATTTTATTTATGTGCTTTAGTTGATGTGTGTTTCTGATGTGATATTTTTTGCTAACTTGGATTATTAAAATAACAAGTTTTGATAATAAATTATCTATTTTATTACTAACTTTAATTTGATTTTTAATTTTATCTCAATCTTTTGTTTGACTTTTAAGTTTATCATCAACTTTAAAAATATAGCAATTTATTTTAATTTTATTTAATTATGAAAAAATCATATATTTTAATTGATATATAATTTAAATATGATATTTTTCTTAATTAAAGCTTAATTTGATTAGAAAATAAGGGAGAAATAAAAAATTTCTTCAAACCTTTGAGATATCACATCTCGTAATTGAGTTCATAGACTAATATTGACATTAAATCAAAATGAAATAATGGAGGAAAAATTTATAAAATATTATATTGTTCACTTTTCAAACCATAAAATGAAGAAAGAAAATTAATTATATATTTATTTTAAAATCTTAAAATCTTAATGTTCTTAAATTTAATCAAAATGATGTTTTTAAAATGATGATAAGTAAAATGATTTTCTTATCTATCTATTATCTTCTACTAAAATATATTCAAGTTAACATTCATAATTATATGTCAATCAAAATAAATGATTTTTCTATAATTAAATAAAATTAGTATAAATTGATATGTTTTTAAAATTAAGGATAAAATTGACAATTATACTAAAATTGTAAATAAAATAGATAATTTATTATCAAAACCATTATTTTGATAATTCAAGTGAACAATAAAAGTGTTATATAAGAAAGACACATTAATTGAAGTATAAAATTAGAAAAAAATAAAAATATTGGAATATATTAATAAATTTTAAGATTAAGATTATAATCGAAAAATTTTATCAAATTTTGGGATAAATTAAATGATTATTCCTTATTAACAATGCAACGTTTTAATTAGTTTTCGAGTATGTATATTATCTATTTTATAAAGTTAAAATTAATAAATATGCTAATATAAAATTTATGTCTAGATATAGAACTTTTTAGCACAATTAAGTTTATGAACTTTTTGTTTGAAATGAATTATTATAATTATTGAAGAGTCCATAAATATTAAAGTTTATTATTAAGATCCAATTATTTCAAAAATTTAATCAAAATTTTTATGTAAATCTAAAAATTTAAGATCATAATGAATCCATTAATATCATAATCATATAATTTATTATCTTAAATTTTCAACTTATATTCTTTTTTATTTTTAAGAATTAACTGAAAAAATATTATAACCATCTCAAACTTGGTTATTATAAACTTTTAAACATATTTCTCTTTTTTGAACCTAATTATGTATCACCATTTATTAAAAAGTTAATTATCATTATCTAGAATAAACTTAATATCTTTATTTATCAATTTTATTTAAAATTAGTATTACAAATATGATTTTAGAAAAATTGTAATAAATATCATATCTTGATTTTTATTTTTTAAGAAATGTCAAATTTGACCATTATTTAAATTTTTTTTAAGATTTAAATAGTAAATTTACATTCATATCCTTACTTTTATATTTTATATTTTATGTTTTTACTTTTATCTTTCCTTTTTTACTTTTTCTCTTTACATCTTTGCAATTCTTCTTTTGTTCTTTCTTACTCTTTTTTTCGTCCTTTGTTGCTACTTGTTCATCATTGTATCAACATCAACATTATTATCATTTTTCTTCTTATTCTTTTCAAATTTTTTAATTTTTTGTTTTTGTGATCAATATTATTGATTATGGAATATTGTTATTTTATTTTTTTGAACAATGTATGTAATTATATATATATGAGTAGATATAGTAGATACAAGTAATAATATATAGATATAGGTAGATAAATACATATTCATATATATAACACCATATGATGATTAAAATTAAAACTAATATTTTTAAATGTTTTGCTTATTGATAGTGATATATGAAAGCTTTTATTTTAATAATTTTGCTGCATTTGCTATTATTTTGTTACTATTTTATATAATATATTTTTATAGATAAGCTTATATATTAATATAAATCATATAATAGATAATTTTATTTATCATATGTACTATTTTTCATAATTTTGTTAATTTACTATTATTTTTATTAGGCTAAAACCATATCCAAGCCCAACTTAATATCTTTTTGGAATTAAACTCATAAACTTCTCTTTTAAATTCATACACTCCTAAAGTTTGTAAATGATCATATCAAAATCCATGATGGATAGTAAAATAATACATAAGTTTCATGCATTAACAACATTAAAACTAATTAAAAAGAAGATGAAACAGAATTCTACAAAGTCTTAATGTTGATATATTGAAAGCTCCATAAACAAAAAATCCTTAAAATCTTTCACATTTGAAAATAAATCAAAATAAAAATTCATTAAATTAACATGGAAGGTCAAGATAGAAGCTTAGAAGTTGGTGGAGATAAAGATAACTCAATATTTCTTTTATGTAGATGTGGAAATAAAGCAAAGTTGATGATTTCAAGGATTAGGAGCAATTCAAGATGAAAATTTTAAGGATGTCTTCATTCAAATGGAAGCTTATAATGTAAATGTTAATGAGTTTCAAGTATTTTTATGTCAATTGATTGTTTTCATGTGAAATTGTTAATCTTGATAAATTGATTTAGGTTTCATAATATTGATAAATTGATTTGTATCTGTAAATGTTTATGAGTCTTATAATTTTGATTTGATTTGAATATGTAATTTTATAATTATCGTAGGCTACACATTATGATTTCTTTCATTGGTACAATGATTGGATAAGTGAATGTGTTGTTATAATGCTAGAAGAAATTAGATAAACCAATCGAATTGTACATGTTGAAGAGGTATAGTTAAGGAATGGATCAAATATTCAAACTATGATAAATGTACTTCAAGTGCTAGTGAAAGAAGTTGAAGTGCTGAAAAAAGATATATATGAACAATAAATTTTAATGAAGCAAGTGGAAAAAAACATGAAGTTTTAGAGATTATGGTTGTTTGCTTATAGTAGGATTGTGGTTGCTAGCTTATAAGGGATTTATAAGTGGCAGTTCATACTTAATATGTGTTAGACCCTAGGTTTTGATTGTTGAGTCACGTGTGAGTCAATTTAAGTTATTTACAATTCTCTAAGTATTTTTTGATGTGGTACGGGTGTACCAAGTGTGGTACGGGCGTACCAACTATCGTTTGTGTGTGGTACGACCATATGGCTGGCCGTACCTAGTGGGTATTGTTCCATTGAGTTTGGTACGAGCGTACCATTGGTTGGTACGGCCGTACGCTAACTCGCAGGAATTTTCTTTGTCAGTAAACCTACTTTGGTACGAGTGTACCAATGGGTGGTACGACTGTACGTAAACTCGCAATAAAATTGTTTGTCAGGAAACTTGGGTTGGTACGGGCGTACCAAGTGATGGTACGACTGTACCACATTGCCCCCCCCATTTTCTAACAGATAGTTTTGAATCCGTACGTGCGTACAAAAATAGTACGATCATACGCGACTTATAAAACATACTTTAAAGTATGTTTAACGTCTAGTTTTTCATACAGAACTGTGATACTTTCATTGCTAACGAGTTAATACTTGCAGAGTATTATTTCTTGAGCTTCATTCATCTGGTTCAAGTAAGTTTTTACTTGTATTTCTCAAATACTCTTTTGTTTGTATTCATTTAACCTAGAGATTAGATTTGAGTATTTTAGGGATTGGTGTGTGATTAATCCATTGGGGATTAATTTGTATTTGAGTAGATTGTGAGATCAATATTGTAAAGGTTAGAGTGTAAGCCTTGAAAACACTGGGGTATTGGATTCATTTGGGAATCCTTTTATAAATTGATTGTGATTCTAGTGGAACCCTAAGTTGAGACTTAGGAGAAAGTGGACGTAGGCAAGAGTTTGGCCAAATCACTATAAATCGCACGTGTTGCTAGCGGTTCTAGGAATTTCAGTACCTAAAAGATTTTGGAAAAAAACTCAAGAAAAACTTTCAATAGCAAATAAAACAAATTTAAAAATATTAGGTAAAACTGATGCTTCAATAATAAATCAAGATTTAGAAATAAAAACTATTTTTATGTTATCTCAGCAAATAAATCATATGGCAATGATTGGAACTCCATTTATTAATCTAATAACTCCATATTCAGTGAAAGATGGATATATAAAATTTAAAGTAAGAAATAGAACAATAAAAATAAACTTTATAGAGAAACCTAAAAGGAAAAATTTAAATCTATTAAAAGCCTATTCGATTCAATAATTAGAAATAAATGCTTTAATAAAATCAAAAAATGAGCAGATAAATAATTTAAAAAATAATATTCATCTAAGAAAAATAAATAATCAGCTGAATAATGATTTTATAAAAAATAAAATTAATCAATTAAAAATTCAAATGGAAAATGAATTATGTACGGGTCACCCAAATGCATTTTGGAATAAAAAGTAACATATTGTGGATTTGCCTTACAAAAATGGTTTTGAAGAAAAATCTATAACTACTAAAGCAAGACCTATTCAAATGAATCCTGAATTAATAGAATATTGTAAAAAAGAAATTAAAGATTTAGAAGATAAAAAATTAATAAATAAATCAAGAAGCCCATGGTCATGTGCAGCATTTCATGTAAATAAAAGTGCAGAAATTGAAAGGGGAACACCAAAATTAGTAATTAATTATAAACCATTAAATGTAGTATTAAAATGGATAAGGTACCCAATACCAAATAAAAAAGATTTATTAAACGGACTTTTTAGTGCAAATATTTTTAGTAAATTTGATATGAAATGAGGGTATTAGCAAATTCAAATTCACCTTAAAGATCGTTATAAAACAACATTTATAATACCATTTGGACAGTATGAATGGAACGTTATGCTGTTTGGTTTAAAAAATGTCCCCTCTGAATTTCAAAGAATAATGAATGATATTTTTAATCCATATTCAAAATTTTGCATAGTATATATTGATGATGTTTTGATCTTTAGTCAAACTACAGAGGAACATTTTAAACATTTAAAGACATTCTTTATTATTGTAAAGAAAAATGGGTTAGCATTAAGTAAAACTAAAATGGATTTATTTAAAACTAAAACCAGATTTCTTGGACATTATATAGAATAAAGAATTATTCAACCAATTGAGAGAATTTTAGCATTTGGAAAAAAATTTCTTGATATAATAACTAATAAAGTTCAACTCTAGAGATTTCTTGGTTGTCTAAATTATGTAATTGATTTTTATCCAAATTTAAATAGAATAATAAAACCATTACATAATAGATTAAGAAAGAATACGGTTCCTTGGACCAATGAGCATACGGAGATAGATGCATCTGTCTCAACAATTTTAAAAGCACTTGGATTAGGAAGATAAAGCTATGAAATTTTTTTACTAAAGATTTTATATATTTTACTATGTCCGTATGCTCATTGGTCCAAGGAACCATATTCTTTCTTAATCTATTACGTAATGGTTTTATTATTCTGTTTAAATTTGGATAAAATCAATTACATAATTTAGACAACCAAGAAATCTCTGGAGTTGAACTTTATTAGTTATTATATCAGAAAATTTTTCTCCAAATGCTAAAGTTCTCTCAATTGGTTGAATAATTCCTTGTTTTATATAATATCCAAGAAATCTGGTTTTAGTTTTAAATAAATCCATTTTAGTTTTACTTAATGCTAACCCATTTTTCTTTACAATCATATAGAATATCTTTAAATGTTTAAAATGTTCCTCTATAGTTTGACTAAAGATCAAAACATCATCAATATATACTATACAAAATTTTGAATATGGGTTAAAAATATCATTCATTATTCTTTGAAATTCACAGGGGGTATTTTTTAAACCAAACAGCATAACATTTCATTCATACTGTCCAAATGGTATTGTAAATGCTGTTTTATAATGATCTTTAAGGTGAATTTGAATTTTCCAATACCTTGATTTCATATCAAATTTACTAAAAATATTTACATTAAAAAGTCTGTTTAATAAATCTTTTTTATTTGGTATTGGGTACCTTATTCATTTTAATGCTACATTTAATGGTTTATAATTAATTACTAATCTTGGTGTTCCCCTTTCAATTTATGCACTTTTATTTACATAAAATGTTGCACATGACCATGGGCTTCTTGATTTATTTATTAATTTTTTTATCTTCTAAATCTTTAATTTCTTTTTTACAATATTCTATTAATTCATGATTCATTTGAATAGGTCTCGCTTAAGTAGTTATAGATTTTTCTTCAAAACCATTTTCGTAAGGCAAATCCACAATATGTTACTTTCTATTCCAAAATGCATTTGAATGATCCGCACATAATTCATTTTCCATTTGAATTTTTAATTGATTAATTTTATTTTTTATAAAATCATTATTAAGCTGATTATTTATTTTGTTTAGATGAATATTATTTTTTAATTATTTATCTGCTAATTTTTTGATTTTATTAAAGCATTTGTTTCTAATTATTGAATCGAATAGGCTTTTAATAGATTTAAATTTTTCCTTTTAGGTTTCTCTATAAAGTTTATTTTTACTGTTCTATTTCTTACTTTAAATTTTATATATCTATCTTTCACTGAATATGGAGTTATTAGATTAATAAATGGAGTTCCAATCATTGCCATATGATTTATTTGCTGAGATAATATAAAAATAGTTTTTATTTCTAAATCTTGATTTATTATTGAAGCATCAGTTTTACCTAATATTTTTAAATTTTTTTATTTACTGTTGAAAGTTTTTCTTTAGTTTCTTTCCAAAATCTTTTAGGTACTAAACTTAATTTTAAGCAATTTAAATCTGTACCAGTATCAAATAATTCTATAGTTTCAATTATAAAATCTTATGACAATTTTAATGTTAGTTTTATCAAATATTTTTGAGAAGTTATCTCTTGTAATAAAAATATAAAATTTTATGTGACTTCTTCCTTATCTAGTTGATTTATATTGGATTTATTTTCTTCCTTTTCTTCCTCAAAAGAATCAAAAGAAGTTTCTAATTGTTTTTCTAATATTTTAATCTTCTGAGCATCCTTTCTTACTTGTTCTTTTAATTCTCTTATTTCAACTTTTACTTCTTTTATTTCTTGCTGTAGGCTAGTTATAGTTGGTCTAATTTGTATGTTTTTTGTTTAATATCATAGTTAAATCATAAGTCTGAGTTTTATTTGAAATAATTTCTTTAGATTTTTCTAATTCATTAAGACTTTTAAGTAGTTTTTTAAGAAATTTTTCTTTAGTAGTTATATCATCAATATGATTTATTAAATCTAACATAGAGTTTTGTTCACTGATTAATACATTTAATGATTTTTCTGATGAGCTAGTTTTTAGTTCATCACTTTGGTTATCACTTTCACTTACTGAAGATTCTGTTTCTGTAATTATCTATAATTCTTGAATTTTATTTATTGCTTCTTCATCCAAATTTAATTAATTTAATTTCTTATTAAACCTGTAAAATTTTACTGTATGTCCTTTTTGTCCACAATTATAACAGGTTAATTCTTTATAAATTTTTTTTTACTAGTTTATGGTTTAAATGACAGGTTATTATATTTTTTATAAGGTTTTTTATAACTGTTTTTCTTTTTATAATATTCTTCTTGGTTACCTAGGTTTTTATATTTTTTTCTATAATACTGTTTTCTTTTATATTTCTTATAAGGCTTTATCATTGAACATTTTCTACTACATTATGTTGTTTTTAAATTTATACCATAATCAAATTGCTTACAGAATGACTCTAACTCTTGTCTAGTTTTTCTCATTTCATACTTTAAGGTTTTTTGTAATTTAATATCTTGACAAGGTTGTAAACCTTCTTTCTGGATTATACTTATTAATTGACCATAAGTTAATTTATTATATGAGATTGGATTATCAAATTGTTGTTTTATATTATTTCTTACTTTTTCTCCTAAGAAAAAAGGAAGACCTGCCAAAAATTTTTCCTTCCAAAAATCTTGGTTTGAATCTTCATGAAGCATTACTCTTGTTAAGAATGTGGTTTTATAATACTGAAAATCACTTAGTTTTTTACATCTTAAATTACTTAATAATTCAACATTTTCATCTTTAATATGAGAAGAATCTCCAATAAAATGTAAAGATATTGTTAATATTAACGTGGCAACCGCATCTTGAATTTCTTCACCATTTTCATTTAATATTGGTAAATTTTCACTGTCTTTATGAATTACATTTAATATTTCTAAATGGTATTGATCAATAAGATGATAATCCCATAACCTTTTAATTGATCAGTAAATCCTGTAATTATAATTTCAGCAATTGATCTATCTGATGCATATGATTGAGTTCTATAGACATTTGTTGCCATAGTCATTTGTTGTAATAAATTTAATATATTATATTCTAATAAACCATCTATATTCCATTTGTATATTGTAGATGCATTATATTTATATTGTGATAGCACAATTGGTTTATCAATTAACCATAAATCTGGCGCCATACTAACTTTTATCATTATTTCTTTATTATATAAAACTGGATTTATTTCAAAATTTTTTATATCTTCTGTTTTTGTCATACTTTGTTTTGATTTAGAATTTGAATTACTATCATATTTTTCCATCATACTTATATTTTTGGATTGAGGAGTATCTTGGGCTACCTATTTAGATTATGAAGATGATTCTATTTTACTTAGTTGATCTTTTATAGCTTTAACAAAATCATTATCTTTTACTTTTAATTCCTTTTGGCTGGACATTGAAACTTGGAATGGTTTAAAAACATGTGATTTTAATTTTAATTCTTTTCTTATTTCCATTTCTTTATCTTTTATTGAATTTTCTATTCTTTTTAATTGATTACTAATACTTGCTAAGTTAGTATTACTGAAATTATTTTGTTATATTATTTTCCTATAAGGATCATTTTCTATTGCTATTTTAAATGGTGAATAGATTATTTCATTTTCTCCATGTAAAAATTTACTAGTCATTTTAGGGGGATGTTCACTCTGAATAATTTTATCATTTACTTGCCACTCTAGTCTTTTATCCCTTACTGTTATTGGACTAATATGATATTCTTTTATTATGTTATACCATTTGAAAAATTTTATTTTAATTTTATTTTTGTTTATAAATTCAAAATATTCATTTTGCAAATTATAAAAATTATCCTTTTATATTATTTTTTCTAATTTTTCTAAATTCTTTTGTTTTGTTATTTCTTTATAAAATTCATCTTTATTCCAATTAAATTCTTTACTTTATTACATTAACTTCTCCATCTATATTATTTATATTTTCTATTATAGCTGATGCTGATGGTCAATTTAGAGATGAAAAAGTATTCTGATTTAAATAATTTTCAAGTGGACATGGCTCTGTATATACTGCCTGTGGGATTGACGAACTATAATCTACTCCTTTCATTTTAAGATTTTTCTAGATTTTGGAATATCTGAAGTAGAAAATCTTGGTTTTATTAATGTTTGAATTACCGATTTAGAATCATTTTCTTTATATGACGCATATATTACCGAGGGTAATTTTGAAATTCTTCCTAATTCTTCTGTGGAGATGGATGAGGATGAATCTGTATATCTACCACTGATACTTCTTCGATTAAATTTTAAAGATACTTTACCATCTTCATATTGTTCAATTTTACTTAGATTAACATTACGTTTTATTATTTTCTTAGGTTCTGGAAGAGATACTGCTCCTTCTAATATCCATTCATCTAGGAGTGAAATATCTTTCCATTGTATAGTTTTAGGAATTACCGTATTTGTTTTAGTTAAATCAGTCTGTAAAAATTTAGTCTCACTAATTTTAGGTTATAATTTATATTTAACCCAAAATGCAGAAATTATTGCTTTGTAATGAATTTTATAAATTAATGCTATTGGTATTGATCCTTGCAACATTTTATAATTATGGGTTTTTATTTCTAAAACCATGCTTTTTAAAATATTTAAATCATTTAATGAAATGGTCATGTTCAGATATACTTCAAATGATATAGGTCCTTCACTCAAACTTGTTTCAATTGATCCTAATAATGAATCTTAAAAATTTACGAATCTTGCATCCTTAATTACTACCAGAATACTCGTATTTAAACCTTCTCTTGTCAATGGTTTTATGCCAACTTGAATTAATCCAATATGAATATATTTGTATTTTTTACTTTTATGATCATCTAATATTTTAGGTGATAATAAATTATTCTTTCAAAAGGTTTACTTAACTCGACATCTTTTTCTTATGTTTTTATTACATAATCTGTTTAGAACAGTTTATTGTATTTTATTACATAATCACCAATTTTATTATATTGATGAATATATTGATTATATATTTGATATTTTAAATAAAAGAGATTAAATTAAATTTCTTACTGTCATTATATTTTATTAAATGATCCAATTGTATTTTACTGATATCAGAGCCTGACTTGCTTTGTTAGGTAGAAATACATAAGAAAGAATTTTCAACATTTAATAATTGGTGAAAAATATTTTTTATCTAACAATGTTTTGGGTATGCTAATAAGTCCCATAGCAGCTGAGAATAGGCATTTAGGGCAATGAGAGCAATGACCGCAATCATTTTGAAGATCAAAATATTATCACTAATTATTAAAAATTGAACCTTTTTTATGTAAATCTATGAGCATGACAAAGTCTGAAGATTTTGAATCATCAGAAATTAGAAGAGTAATTAATAAAAATGAATTAATTTTAGAAGATTTTAATAAAGCAATAAATGAATGGGAAATTCCTAAGATTGATAAAGATCAAATTTATAAAATTCCAAAAATAAACTTATTCAAAACAGATTATGTAATCAACAAAATACAATTGGATCATTTAATAAATACAATGGCAGTAAGAAATTTAATCTCTTTTATTTAAAATATCAAATATATAATCAATATATTCATCAATATATATTTCTCTTATTAAATCAAAATACCAACCAAATTGAAAAACAATAAAGTATGTGATAAATCTATAAACATCAATACAAAAATTAAATCTTGTAAATATATCAAATAAACTTATAATAATGATTTTTTCCATATAAATTATTTTATCTGGTCTTGCAATGGATCAGAACAGTTTATTTATTATATGTCCTACAATGGATCGAAACCGTTTATTTAATTTATTAAATGTTGTGCAATGGATCAGAACAATTTATTTAGTAAATCTATTTTTATTTTAAAATTTTCACATAGCATGCAACAATTCTCAACAAGCAAGGGGTTTTTAGGGTTTATGCAACCTTATCGTGGGATCCCCAAAGATAAGTCTGAATGAAAGGGGAGAAGAGAAAGTGCCGTAAATACAGTCTTACAAATTTCAGTTATACAAATATAACTTACTTAAGAAAAGAAAATAGAAGAAGAAATTTACTTATAAAAATTTTATAAAATTTTCTTTAAATAACTTATTTTGGATTACCAACAGAATTATTGAACAAAGGAAGAATGTAAGGAAATAGAGTAGCATATGGAAATAGAGGAAGATGGAGAGAGAGAGGAAAATGATCTGATGCCTTCACAAGGGTATAGGCTCCCTTTTTAAACAAAATTTTTCAAATCTTTTACTGTTGAATTTTAACTATTGATGAACAGTAATTTGCCTACCATCGAATCTTTACTATTGCAAAATATTGAAAAATACTTAATTTGTATTTTTACAAGGATTTGAAGGAATAATGTTCCTTATGCCTTTTATTCTTAGTCTTCAAATGACTCTTTTTTCTTTTTTCTTTTTATATTTCTTTCTCTTTCTTTTTATCTTTCTTTAAAAATGAATTATATTTATAACAGTGTATATTTAGAACAATTTATATATATATAGATGCTTTTCTCTAAAAAATAATGATTAAAAGTTAAAATATTGATTTTATCATTTAAATAAAATTATAAAATTATAGTTTTTACTTACATATATTATATATATTATATATTATATATTTATTTCATTTATATGTATATATATAAATTTTTAATATATAATTTTTTTTAAAAAATAATAATTAAAATTAAAAAATCAAATAATTTTTCCACTTTTTATTGAATTTTTTACTTATATATATTTTATTTATTTTTAACATTCATTTATATGCATATTATATACATAAAATGTTTTTTGAATACTTTATCATTTAAATAAATTTAAATTTAAAAAGTAAATTAAATATATATATATGTGAAAAATGAATAAAAAAGTGAAAATTTTAATTGATTTTTTAGTTTTTTAATTATTATTTTTTATAAAAATATAGATATTAAAATTATAAGTAAAAGTGAATAAAAAATAAATTAAATATATAATATATAAATGGAGAAATAAAATTTTAAATATATTTAAATGATAAATTAATAAATATTAATTAGAAAGTGATTGAATAAATTTAAAAGGAATAACATACATGAAAAAGAAAGAAAAAAGATGAAAAGAGGGACTGTAACTGTGATGGAATTTGAACCTGGATGAATGGGATGAAATAAAATACATTTGGAGAGTTACAACAAAGGTGTTTCTGAAATTGATTGTGAAAGTGACCAATAAAAAGTTACATTATTTTAAAAATCATCTCATTAGGATGTTGTATCTGTAGCTTAAAGTGGTCCAGGTTCTCTCTCTGTTTTTGTTTGGAAGTAAGTGCCATGTGGTCAAAAGTGGACCCCACAGTTTGGAACTAATAGAAATCGTAAAGTTCTGGAACTCAATTCCCAAAAATTTTAGAAAATTATTCATGAATATTTTGATATTAATAAAATAATATAAAAAAATATAATTCTAAATTTATAAATTCCAACTCCATAGATTTAATAGAAAAAGATTTTTCATCTTTTAAAATTTCTGAATTAATTTTTTATTTTTCTCCACAATTTTATTTATTTATTATTTTTTAAAAATGAACATAATGTTAGCCCATGAATTCAACTAATGCAATAATTTCTGCTGATAGATGTTACCAGCATCACATGGAAAGATAAAGATAAAAGCAAACCCCATTCCGGGGAACTGGTAACTTGTGTCTTTTCATACAATTTCTCCACCATCATCCTCATCTTCCTCTCAATTCTTCATCTGTAATATCTTCAAAGATTTTCCAACTATCAAACATGGCTTCTCATCCCCTTAATCATCAACTTCACATCCTTCTCTTTCCTTTAATGGCTCAGGGCCACATGCTTCCACTTCTAGACTTGGCAAGGCTCCTCCTTTCTAGAGGTGTTAAAACCACCATCCTTATCACTCCTGCAAATGCCTCTCGTTTAAATAAAGCAGCCCAAATCAACGTCAAGATTATTAACTTCCCTTCCAGAGAAGCCGGATTACCCCAAGGTCTTGAAAATCTTGATTTAATCCCTGATATCGACACTCATATCAAATTCTTTAAAGCTCTTCCTTTGCTTCAGGAGCCTTTCGAACAAGTTCTGCAAGAGTTGCGTCCGCATGGGTTAGTTTCAGATGGGTTCTTTCCGTGGACCGTGGATGTAGCTGCCAAGTTTGGCATTCCGAGATTGGTCTTTTCTGGTTCTAGTTTCTTTTCCATGTGTTGTTTGGCAACTCTTGAAGAACACGAGCCTCACAATAAAGTTTCTTCTGATACGGAGATGTTTACGTTGCCTGGATTTCCTGATCCTGTTAAGTTCTCAAGATTGCAGCTTGCTGATACCTTTAAATCAGAGCAGCCAGATGTTTTTGCGAAGTTGTTTAGAGATGCTAAGAAAGCAGAGACAATAAGCTTTGGAACTGTTGTTAACAGTTTTTATGAACTCGAGCCTGGATATGTTGATTATTGCAGGAATGTTTTACGCAAAAGAGTATGGCATATAGGACCAGTTTCACTTCGCAATAGGAATCAAGAAGAAAAGACTCAAAGAGTTAAGGAGTCGAGCATCAGTGGACATGATTGCATTAAATGGCTCGATTCAAAGAAACCCAATTCAGTGCTTTATGTATGTTTTGGTACTGTGGCGAAGTTTCTTGATCCGCAGTTGCTTGAGATAGCTCTCGGGCTTGAAGCTTCAGGGCAAGAATTTATATGGGTTGTGAGGAAAGAGAAGAATGAAGAAGAAAAGAAATGGTTGCCAGATGGGTACGAGAAAAGAATGGAAGGAAAGGGATTGATTATAAGAGGATGGGCACCTCAGGTACTGATCCTGGATCATAGAGCAGTTGGTGGCTTTGTAACCCATTGCGGGTGGAATTCCACTTTAGAAGGTGTAGGTGCCGGTTTGCCAATGGTCACATGGCCTATTTTTGCAGATCAGTTTTTCAATGAGAAGTTGATAACCGATGTTTTGAAGATTGGGGTTGGAGTTGGCGCTCAGAAATGGGTTAAAATAGTAGGAGATTTTGTGGAGAGAGGAAAGATAGAAAGGGCAGTGAAGGAGGTAATGGTGGGTGAGAAAGCGGAAGAAATCAGAAGAAGGGCGAAGAAAATAGCGGAAATGGCTAGAAGAGCTACTGAAGAAGGGGGCTCATCTTACAACGATCTTACCAATTTACTCCAAGAATTGAAGTCTTATAACCATTGAAGTATGATGATTAATGGTGGCTTGAAATCTTCACTTTTTACTCGTTGTTTTTGACCCTTATGTATTTATCATTTATGTCATTTATTTATATAAAATATCCATATATAAGGTTTTTACATGCCATCACAATAATTAGTGTATATAAATATAATAAATAAAACTTAGATAGGCCACACAACAGATAGTTTTAACATTCTTACTAATAAACAAGTACAAAATATGTTATTACTCATAATTATATAATATTGTCAAAAACTGTATTCTGGGAATCATACAAGATCCGAAGTATCCTGATTGCATTGATATTTTACTTGTTCAAACGTTCCTTTGAACTACTTTGATTTACATCTATCAAATGATAAACACTGAGTATAAATTCAATGGTGTCTAATAACAACTATTGGAAATATAGTTCAATTATCTAGTTATTGTATAAATATAAATAATGAATAAAATAATTTAATAAGTAACATCATAATTTATCAAAATAAATATGGAAATTAATAAAATTATACCATGAATGATGTATTATCATTAAAATAATCTTCTATAATTAGCTTTATATATCATCTGTCATTTTCATGAATTAACCATATTATCACTTTATCCATTAATAGAATAATAATGATATACTTATGCGGATGAATGCATATATGAATTGCATTCCTCTTTTCTTGTAGCAGTGATATATCATATGATAATAAATACAAATATGAATTGCATTCTTTTGTTCTCTGTCATTTCATCATTTCACTATGAATTCATCATTTTCTATGAATTTGTCATTTCTCTATGATCACATTAACCTCTGTCTCTGATTGTGCACAATCAATACTAGGTATATTTTTAATCATTTATTAGTTTCTTAGTATATCTCTGTATTCTCTAGTAGTGTATGCTCTAGAGCATCATGTTTTATTGTAATATTGAATGATTTATTAATAAAAGGCATTATTCATTATTCAGTTTGCTTGAAAGGATATTAACTAGATAATGAATTCCAAGATATTGGAATAGTACAAAGGAATTCATAAAGAGTTTATGAAATGGGAGTCTTATTGTATGCAAATGTTCAATATCTAAATTATCCCTGATCAATGTATCAATAAGAATAGATATTATTAATGCGGTTAAGATTAGCACATGTTACACTTCCTTATGGGATGATTCTCATTCATCATGACAAGAGTTATCTAAAGTGAACATGTGGATGAGCAGTTTGGAACTGACTCATTGGAGACCTTGCTAGTGAGATTTCATATGGATGATTAATCTATGTCTGTGAAATATATCTCATTCATATCAGTAGTGCAAGTATCCTTAAGACTTGAGATAATAAGGTTATCTTAATTATCGATCACTATGTTTTGACTCCTATATTTTATTCCTCCTAAGGAGACGTTCATAGCTTGGAGGTTGGATATAGTGTGAAGTAGTTGAAAGTATTTATTTATCAATAAAGGATTCACCACCCCAGATTAAATGTAAGGGTTTTATCTCATTGATTCATGTAATATTCTTTATTCAGGAATCTCTGACCAGAGTAGAATGCCTATTGATGAATAAGTTGCATAAAGGCATTTTGAGAATAAAGAATATGGTACATGGAGCATCAAATTTAGGGCATGATCTAACACACTTGATTGTGCATTGAGTTGACATTAATCCATACTCAAACCTAGATGAGATAGTGGATGGTGAAAGGAGTTTATTGCATGAAATCTGATATGGAAGGGTTGTAGTCAAACTAATGACCTCTTGATATTTAGGTAGTCATGATGTGTGACTAGACACCACTCTTGATTTACATATGATGTTATTAAATGAAGTTTAATAATATGTTCATATGTTACGAACATTTCAAGAACCCAAAAGGTCACACACTAAAAGTAAGAGGAATGATAATCATGAATGGATGTTGATGAAATAATGTTTTATAATTATAGGATAACTTAGATCTTTTAGATTCATTTGAAAGATCATGAAAAGAGCTTCGATTTGATACTAAGATCACTTAAATACGATGAGTAGAACTCAAGATACAAGTGATTTAAGTTGATATGTTCAATATGCATGGTATATATGGAATTGAACGAAATTAAATGACTTAACGGTCAATATGTGATTGTCACATAACTTATTCATGTATGATGAATTAAAAGGAAATGCACATGATTATCATGTGCTTCTAGAAAAGGAGATTTAAGTTAGTCACATGTAAGTCACATGCCAGAAGCATGTGATATACACATGACTTAACTTATTAAACCCTAAACCTAATTAGGTTTTTGGTCTGACGTTTTTGAGAAAATACAAAAGCAATATGGCAGCCACCTTCCTCCAATTCTTCCAAGCCATTCAAAGCTCAAGAACAAGAAAATTAATTCAGTTTTGATAGAAGATCAAAGAAGAAAACCTAAATTAATTTATTATACTTCATCCATTATCTTCTGTTTTATTTTACTAGTCTCAAAGTAAAACAAGTAATATTGATTACTAATCATTCTTATTATTTGTGTGGATAGTTTGAAGATCCTCTAAGTTGGGGATTGAAAAGTTTGCTATAACTTTTCTGACGGACAAGAAAGAAGGAGATCTGCATAAAAGTAAGTTTCTAATATCTTCTTTGGTGATCTTCTCTATTATTGATGTATTCTGTGTATGGATTGTTAGATCCGATGAAATCATGTGTTTTTAAAAGTTTTAAATTATATCTTCCATTACTAAACACATTTTCATAAATCAACATTCTGTATATTTTCTGTATCATTTCAATATATTAATATATTAGTGCTTCCCATATGCCTCCTTTTTATAATATATAAATATACTAGTATCTCCTTTATTTCTCTCTTTGTATAGATATTTATATGTATATTTATATATGTAATTATGCCTTCCTTATTTCTCCATAATGTCATGTTATCATTATATGATGCATGACTTTATTGTGTATACATTTATGTAATAATGATAAAATTTTAAATTAATAAAATTTTAAGATATATCAATATATCATATATCTAACATTAATAATTAATAATAAAATATTCATAATATTTCACTAAACCATGCTTGAATCATCAAGTTTTACATTTTAACTGTGAATTTCATTTATAGGACAATTATTAATAGGCATAAACCTATTTTAGCTTTGCATGTATCTGCACGTGAATATGACTAGTGATTCCTCTATTCTCTTCACCTGTTATACATAAATTTCTTAATATTTAAATCAAATAAACATACTTATGTTAACTATTCATATATACATATATAATACATATACTAACTATTTAATGTTGAACCATTCAATATATTAAATCTTATCATTGTCTCATTAACATTGATTACATCAAATAATTAATTCGTATTCGCCCATAATTGTTACACCCCTAGTTGAGACCCTAGTAGTTTGTACGCTAGGATACGGGTAGAGATTTGTATGCGTATGAGTTTTGTTATGCATTGATGATGTGTATTCGTGTATGTATGTATGTATGCTAGTACTTGTGATGGTATTATGTGATACTGTTGCCTTATTGGGAAGTGTGACTTCTTGGTTGGATGAGGGACAGTGAGTTTGTTATGTTAGGATGAGGTTTAGAGTGTTTCTTACAGGTTTTGGTTGAGTTAGGGGCTTCGAATTAGGTATGTCTTGATTTTAGGCATGCGGTACGGGCGTACGGATATCCGTACGGGCGTACCAAGCTTGAGGGAACAGGGGAATTGAGGTCCTGGAGGTCGTACGGGCGTACCAGAGGGTTGTACGGCCATATGTTAGCTCACAGGAATTTAGGTTTGTTAGTAAGTTTGGGGTTGTACGGGCGTACCAAATGTGGTACGGCCGTACCTCAGCTCGCAAGAAATTGAGTTTTTCAAGCTTTTTAGGTTGGTATGGGCGTACGGGTATTTGGTACGCCCATACGTGACTTTTAAGGTCATTTTAAATGGATTAAACCTTACTTTTTCTTTAGGTTACTTTTCCCTTTTCTTTTTTAAACCCTTCTTAAACATCCCTAAACCCCTAGAGCTTGTTTTTCCTCAGAGAATTAAGCCGAACGGAGTTGGTTTTACAAGATTAGAAGCTTGGAGACGTGATCAGACCTTAGCAGCCTTACTTCTAGCAGGTTAGTACTAGTTAGTGCTAGTTTCTCTTGAGATGCTTTTTGCTTCTTTGATTGCTTTTAAGCCAGGTATGGCTTAGTAAATGATGATTGGGGATTGAATTCCCGTATTTGCTTATGATTTGATGCTATGAGCTTGTTATGTGTAAAGTTTTATGATTTCTACTTGAGTTTATATACGGTACTCTCGCATGTTAGCATATTCATGACATTTGGGAGCGTGAATGCCTAAACAGAGCGAGAGAAAATAAGGAAAGGCATGCTGGATCATATATTTCAGGATTCCATAATGGAATTGTATATTATATTTCCTCCTACGGGAGTTGAGTCTCGAGACATAGGCATAACAAAGGGGCCTACGGGCCAGGATTACAGTTATCCTCCTTCAGGAGTTGAGTACCGGTACATAGGGATCCAGTATGAGAATATATTATGCACAATAAGGGAAAAAGGAAAGAGGGAAGTGAGTACAGA
>CANYBF010830665.1:0-23341 GCA_948192965.1 Dalechampia spathulata
GTTTGAGAATTATGTTCTATGAAAAGTTCTTTGGCATGCTTGACATATTTTTAAATGAAATATGAATAGTGATTGTTTTCCCTTGTGATGAAATTTTGGAGCTCGATGGAGGAGTTTCAGGGTTTCATTACGGGACATGTCCCAACTTAGAGATGTGACAGTAAATGTTCTGGTTATATTGCATTATATACTTGCTAATATGATTACTAGCACCACTGAGTTTATCTCAGCATTTGTCATTTGATGAACATAGGTTCAGAGCCTTTGAGTGAGCAAGCAGAGAAGGAATAGAGGTCATCAGCAGAGATAGACGGCTCTCGAAATGGTACTGGACCTTGAAGCACACTCCGATTCCTTTTTGCTTGTAGCTTTATAGTTGTAGAGGTAGTAGTTGTCCTATATTTTTGAGGTAGTAGTTGTCCTATATTTTGGTGTATATGATGTATATGGGTATTACTATTTGTTATGCACAATATTTCCTAATATATAATAGACAACTCTTGGTTTTATTGCTTGGCATGGTGAATGTATGATTGGATGTCAAGGGTTCTGGGTTTATAATTCACACCATATATAGGGACGTGTCCCCATACGATGTCTTTAGCCTATATCCCTTGTGGTATAGGCCTCAGCCTTCTCTTGGGGGTTGCTGTCTATGCTACGGGAGCATGTCACTCCAGGTATGAGCTGGGTATGACATGTTTTAGGTGTATCAGAGCTATGGTTAGCTCACCAAGCTATGGTTTGGCTTGATAAGTTTCAGGTTTGTCAGTTAGGACTACTGCTTACATTTACTAAGCTACACATGTGAAGTTTGCTAGTTTGTACCACTACTGACTGTTAGGTTTATGCTTATGTTGTATGTTACAAAGTCAGTATTATGATCGACAGAGCTATGATAGTGGGTGAAGAAAGAGGGGGTAATTTCAATCCCCAGGAGAGTACATCAGGTACAGGGGATAGAGCTGAGAGACAGTCGAGGCAAGAAGAAGTAGGGGGACCCTGGGAGAGGGCGCCTCAAGCAAAGAGAGTGGATGCTTCAGCAGTTGACCCAATGGCAGCATAGTTTGCTTAGTTTCTTCAGTATATGCAAGCACAGGGTTAGACCTTACCTATTACTCCAGCTCCACCTCCACCTCCGTCGGAACCTAGAGAAGAGCACAAGTTAGATTTCAAGAAGTTACGCTCTTATGGTGCTACAGACTTTCTTGGGACCATTGATCCATACGTAGCAGAGATGTGGTTGGAGAAAACACAAAGGGTCCTACGGCAGTTGAAGTGTCCCGAAACAGTGAAGTTTGAATATACGATTTCTCTCCTACAGGAAGATGCATATGAGTGGTGGAAGACAATTCCACAGAGTATGGCAGAGCCTCCGATACTTACTTGGGATGATTTTCTGAGGGAGTTCCACCAGAAATACGTTCCTACAGCCTAGACCGATCAGAAGCTACACAAATTTCTTAATTTGAGGCAAGGAAATATGTTCGTGGCAGAGTACGAGAGGGAATTCACATGGTTAGCCTACTATGCCACTAACATCCTGACATCTGTACGGGAAAGGTGTAAAAGGTTTGAACAGGGGTTGAATCTCCAAATTTGGGCATTGGTCCATGGTTTTAACTATGAAGACTTCTTAGCTTTGATGGCCAATGCACTGAATTAGGAACGTATTATGCAAGAGGACCAAGTGAGGCAAGAATCGGTGAGGAGACCATTCCGAGAGCCGAGTTCATCATCGGGATTTCTAAAGAAGGGGAAATTTCAGGGTTCGTTTCCTCCACGACAGATAGGGGTTTGACCATTACCACCTCAACTGGCTCTGAGTGGGAGACCCCCATTTTCTAGTGGCAGTACGGGTTCAGGAGTGATGTCATGTCGTACTTGTTATCGCATGCATCACGGGGCTTGTCGGATGGGAGCAGACTTATGTTGCCAATGTAAATAGGCTAGACATTATGCCAGGGAGTGTCCTTTACACGATAATATTCCGGTCCATACTGTTTGACAAGGTGGCTCCTATCAACAGAACTCGAGTGTTAGATTTAGTTCGGGAAATCCTCAGAGTACAGAGAGAGGTAGAGGAAGAGGCAGAGGAGGCCGTGATGGAGGAAGCGGTAAGGTTAGCCAAGACTCAGTAAATCAAGCAGTTGGTGTCCCTACGAGAGTGTACAACTTGGTATAATAGGATAAACATCATGCCTCTGATGTGGTGATCGGTAATGTGTTTATCTCTAATCATGCGGCCTTAGTTTTATTTGATCAGGGTTCCTCACATTCATACATTAACATGGGATTCGCTCGATTACTTGATATGCGTGTGAATGATTAGGTTATGAGATAGTAGTAACGAGTTCGTTAGGTAGGGATGTGATAGTGAATAGCATGTCGAGACAGTGTCCTTTAAATATCCATGATATGTGTTTCCTATTAGATTTGGTAGAAATACCGTTTCGGGAGTATGACATTATATTAGGTATGGATTGGTTAGCCAAGTATAGGGCAGTGATGGATTACCGTCAAAAAATAGTGACTCTTCAGCATCCAGACCAGGGTATGATAGTGATACGGGAAAATGTGTCGTCGGTAATAGTGAGACTGATTTTAGCAGTAACAACACAGAGATTGATGTCACAAGGTTATGAGGCCATATTAGCCCACGTAATTGAGATGCAACAAAGGGAGGTACAGTTGACAGAAATTCCAACCATCTGTGACTTTCTAGATGTGTTTCCTGAAGAATTACCTGAGTTACCACCGGAACGAGAGGTTGAATTTGAGATCGAAGTGCTACAAGGTACGGATCCGATTTCCATTACTCCTTATTGGATGGCACCGTTAGAATTGAGAAAGCTCAAGGTGTAGTTGCAGGAATTACTAGAGAAGGGTTTCATCAAACTGAGTATTTCCCTCTAGGGTGCACCAGTACTGTTCGTTAAAAGGAAAGATGGTACGATGCGGATGTGTGTTGATTATCGGTAACTCAATAAGGTAACCATAAAGATCAGGTATCCTTTTCCACACATTGACGACCTATTTGATCAACTGAAGGATGCTGCAGTGTTCTCTAAGATTGATTTAAGGTCAGGTATCATCAACTTCAGGTTAGGGACGGTAGCATAGCGAAAACTGCATTCCAAACTCGCCATGGACACTATGAATTCCTAGTAATGCCTTTTGGACTGATGAACGCACCTGCAGCATTTATGGCCCTCATGAATACAATATTTGCTGATTATTTAGATTAGTTTATTGTGGTGTTTATCAATGATATCTTGGTTTATTCGAAGACACGTGAGGATCATGACGGGCACTTGAGGTTAGTTTTACAACAGATGCGGGAGAAGCAGTTATATGGTAAGCTTTCTAAGTGTGCACTATGGTTATACCAAATAGCATTTCTGTGGCATGTCATTTTAGCCGAGGGTATCCGAGTTGATCCAAACAAGATAGAAGCTGTTTTGAATTGGCCTATTCCGTGGAATATCAGTGAGGTCCGTAGTTTTCTGGGATTAGCCGGTTATTATCGACGATTTGTCAAGGGTTTTTCAATGCTTGCCTTACCACTGATGATACTACTTAGGAAAGATGTTTCTTTTCATTGGTCAGAGGAATGCCAAAAGAGTTTTGACAGACTGAAAGAATGTTTAACTCAAGCTCCGGTTTTGATTTTACCTACACCGGGAAAGGCCTTTACCATTTATAGTGATGCTTCACTTAACGGGTTATGATGTATTCTGATGCAAAATCGGAACATGATTACATATGCCTCACAACAGTTGAAACCGCATGAGAAAAACTACCCGACACATGATTTAGAGCTGGCAGCCATTGTGTTTGCATTGAAGATTTGGTGACACTATTTATACGGGGAATTATGCTACATGTATACTGATCATAAGAGCCTGAAGTATCTGGGTACACAGAAGGAGTTAAATTTGAGGCAACGACGCTGGCTGGAATTGATCAAAGATTATGACTGCGTGATTGATTATCACCCGGGCAAGGCTAATTTGGTAGCAGACGCATTGAGTCGTAAGATGATTGCTGGATTGAGACAATCACCATTGTTGTTAGTCCGTGAGATGTGACAGTTGAATGCCTCACCGATCCTACAATCTGACTACATATTAGCACAGTTACAGCTGCAAATGAAACCCACACTAACAGATCATATTTGACACTATGCAATAAGTGATGAAGAGTACTAAAAGCAGTTACAAAAAGTACAGACAAGTAGAACAACACTGTTTACCATAGATCATGATGGTAATCTAAGGCATGGAACACATTTGTACATTCCTGCAGATGCTGAGATAAAGCGACTAATTTTAGAGGAAGCTCATAGTTCGATGTGCTCATATCACCCCAGAAGTATGAAAATGTATAGAGATCTGAAACAACATTACTGGTGGATCTGGATGAAAACTAAAATAGTGGATTACATGGCTAAATGTTTAGTTTGCCAACGCATCAAGGTTGAACATCAGGTACTGGTGGGATTACTTAGTCCGTTGCCACTTCCAGAATGGAAATAGGACCGTATTACTATGGATTTTGTTACAGGGTTACCAACGATGCAAACCAAGCACGATGCAGTATGGGTAATAGTGGATAGATTGACGAAGACAGCTCATTTCCTACCTGTACGTATGGACTACAGTTTAGAGAGGTTGGCGAGCTTGTATATAGATGAAATTATACGGTTACATGGAGTTCCATCCTCTATTGTGTCAGACAGAGATCCATGATTCATGTCGCATTTTTGGGCAATATTTCAGAGAGCTTTGGGACACAAGTATAATTTAGTACCACTTTTCATCCTCATACCAACGGGTAATCAGAGAGAGTGATACAGATATTGGAGGATATGTTACGAGCGTGCATGATAGAATGGGAAGGTAGTTGGGATCGATATATACCCTTAGTTGAGTTTGCCTACAATAACAGTTATCAGACTAGTATCCAGATGGCACCGTATGAAGCACTATATGGTCGATGATGTTGAACACCATTACACTGGGATGAGGTAGGTGAACGACAGTTAATTGGTCCTAAATTGGTTCAACATGCTGAAGAATAGGTACAACTAATAAAGAGTAGGTTAAAAGTCGCATCCAACAGACATAAGTCCTATGTAAATCTAAGACGACACGATATAGAATATGGTGTCGGTGAGAAAGTGTTCCTCAAGGTGTCTCCGTGGAAAAGGATTATGCGATTTGGGCAAAAGGGGAAGTTGAGTCCTCAATTTATAGGCCTGTATGAAATTCTAGAATGAATTGGACCATTAGCTTATCGATTAGCTCTACCGCTGGAATTGGATTGGATACATAATGTATTTCATGTATCGATGTTACAACATTACAGATCGGATCCTTCTCATGTTATTTCGGTTGAAGCAATACAGATACAACCAGATTTGACTTACAACGAAGAGCCGATACAAATACTGGCTTGAGAAATGAAACAGTTACAGAATAAATAGATACCGTTGGTGAAAGTCTTATGGAATCACCACACTAGACAAGATGTGACTTGGGAACGCGAGTCCGCAATGAGGGAGCAGTATCCCACTTGTTTGCTAGTAAGTTGGTAGGAATTTCGGGGATGAAATTTCTTTTTAGGAGGGGAGAGTTATCACATCCACGTTAGAGACCCTAAGAGTTTTACATAAATGTGTATGTATGTGTTAGATGAATGGCAGGCTTGATATTATATTATGCCTGTGATTGATGATTTGACTGGTGTATGTGGGTTTGTATGTTCACATATGTGTTGATGGTATTTAGTATTGAGATATGTATATCTATGTTGCTCGTGTACTATGATGTGTGTATATTGGCGTTATTGTCGCCTTATTGAGAAGCATGTCTTCTTAGTTGGATGAGGGATAGCCATTACGTTGTTTAGAGGTGTATTAGAAGTGTTAGTTGGTGTGGCATTAGTTTTGGTATAGGTATTATGAGAGCATAGGCTATCATTTAGTTCTAGCTTGATTTTAGGCTATGGTACAGGCGTACGGGATCACCATACGGGTGTACCAAACAGGGGAGAAGGCGTACGGGTGTACTAAAGGGTGGCACTGCTGGACGCCAACTCAAAGGAGTTTGGGTTTGTTAGGTGAATTATGGATGTACGGGTGCACCAAAATTTGGTACGGGCGTACCATCCCTCACAGGAAAAGTGTGCATCAGAAGTTTTAGTTTGATACGGGCGTACGGATGGTGGTACGGCCATACGGGTTCTTTCATTGTTTATCAGTTTTAAACCCTTCTAAACCCTCTTAAACCCTTATTAGCAGCTGGAGGAAGAGTACTTAGTGATTTTTAAAGAGTGAGGACTAGAAGTTAAGCTTGGTGGTCTATAGAGATGGGATTACAAGCCTTCTATAGAAGTTTTTTGATTTCAAGTTTATGCTAGTTTTGTATGTATTATTATACTCGACTTATTTCTATGCCTTATGACTCAAGTAAAGTCAAGGCATGACATCTTGTGATTGGTTTGGTATCGCTTTGATACGATACGTTGCTGTTGATGCTTGATTTGATGCTTTTCCTTGCTTCCTCATGGAAAGAATGTATGTTCTCTTATGATATGAGGCATGTTTACATATGATGTGTTCATGGCATGCATGGTGATGAAGGAGCATTGGAAAAGAGAGAAAAGATAATGAGTACTGATGGCAGAGCTCAGCTCTTGGCATACTAGGTCAACTAACGTTTATAGGATTCCTTCACAGAATCATTTAGATGAATGACCTCCCAGAAGGGAGATGAGTCTCGAGACCTACCGTAAGGAAAAAGGTGCAGAGCATCGTACAGATACATGACCTCCTTTGGGAGATGAGTACCGGTACCTATCGGGACCCAGTATGTGCGAAGGAATGTGGATAAATATCAAGAAAACAAGAGTGGATGGAAAATGAGAGTGAGGAAGAATGCATATATGCTTTTTGTAGCAGATCCATTGCTATATGCATTCTATGTGGTAAATGTCCTGGTTATATTGCATTCCTGGTTATATGGCATTATATACTTGCTAATATGATTACTAGCACCATTGAGTTTATCTCAGCGTTTGTCATTTGATGAACGTAGGTTCAGAGCCTTCAAGTGAGTGAGCAGAGAAGGAATAGAGGTTGTTAGTAGAGATAGACGGATCTCGAAGTGGTACTGGACCTTGAAGCATACTCCGGTTCCTTTTTGCTTGTAGCTTTATAGTTCTAGAGGCAGTAATTGTCCCGTATTTTGGTGTATAAGATGTATATGGGTATTACTATTTGTTATGCACAGTATTTCCTAATATATAATAGACAGCTCTTGGTTTTATTGCTTGGCATGGTGAATATATGATTGGATGTCCACGATTCTGGGTTTATAATTCACACCATATACAGGGACGTGTCCTCATACGATGTCTTTAGCCTGTATCCCTTGTAGTATAGGCCTCAGCCTTCTCTTAGGGCTCACTATTTATACTACGGGAGCATGTCACTCCAAGTATGGGCTGGGTGTGACAGTCTAACACAAATTTCACATGCCATAATGAAAATCCATTCGATTACAACATACGTCAAATTCATCCACTTAACTTCCTTATCCTTCATCATTCAATCCAAATTCTTTCATTCACATATATTCATCACAACCCTTCATCAATTGACTTCTTCATTGAAGAATTAAGAAAGCATAAAAGAAGAAAAAGAAAGCATACATAGAATGCATAAAACATAAAAGAGGCATAAGAACCAAATTCTCCATGCAATCTTACCTTGGAATATTATTTTTCATAAGCTAGGATGCAAAGAGAAAGAAAAGAGGGAGAAGCTGAATGTAGAATAGAGAAAGGATGAAGAAACCAACTTATGTTCCTACTTAAGATAACATTAGACTTTACTTTGACTATGCTTAAGAAAGAACCAATCATAATGTGATATTTGGTAAGCTAAAGTTGCTTTCTTAAACCAATTTATTTTCTCTTCTTCATAACCATTTTTACACCATATTTATTTCATGATTACATAAGGATTACACTTACCACACATGATAGTAATATGGACATAAGTCATACATAACATGGTTCCCAATAATAACCTTATCTTTTCATGGAATTCCATTTATGTTCTAGCTTACCATTTAACCTACCATGATTTCTAACTTCACTTTAACTTATATTCACACATTTTAAACTATACTTTATCACACAAGAACATGTTAAACATGCTAATGCATCACCTTACACACATAAATTCCATTATAGAGCTTCATTTAAAGCATTCAATAAAAGCATACCAAATTTGTATCTTTAATGCATATTCACTTTTGTAATCATCTTTTCACTTCCTTTTCATTTATTTCTCTATCAATTCCATATCATATGGAATTCCTTTGTCTATAAAGCACTTCACATCACATTCATCATATCAAAGCATTCATGCATCATATCTCATTCATGCATTTCATGTACTAATCAATCATTCATTATAATGTATACCACAAATGCATGCATACAAGGATGCTATGTGTGTGGATGTGATACTTTATGAGTGAACTTCCTAATCTAAACTGCTTCTTTAATTGCATATGATATTATGATGTACTCAACTCTATAATTAAATCTGTTGGACTTTTTTATTTAAAACTCTTCCGAATGACAGCCCCACCACTCATTAAGAACATATAATCTGATTGTGATTTGTAATCTTCTCTTTTCAATTGAAAATTTGCATTTGTATATCCAGTTATTTGTAAATCACCCTCTTCTTAAGTACTTAAGATGTTCTTAACAACTGACCAATGCTGCTCTCTATAATTAGATTGGAATCTACTTATAACGCTAAATGAGAATGCTACATTAGGTCTAGTATATAATATAACACACATGATATATCCAATTATAGCTGCATGTGGAACCCTAGTCATGCGATCTTTCTCCTCTTGTGTCTTTAGATACCAAGCCGTAGAAGGATATTACCCATGAACCATAAGAATATAACCCTTCTTTAAAATATCCATGTTAAACCTCTTTAGCACTTTTTCTATGTATGTAGATTGTGAAAGATCAAGTAGCATCCTTAATCTATCTCTATAGATTCTTATTCCTAAGATATAAGTAGCTTCTTCTAATTCTCTCATGAAGAATTATTTAGATAACTAAACTTTTTTATTCTAGAAAAAGATGTTATTTCCTATGAGTAGTATGTCATCTACATATAACATAAAGAAAGAAATTGCACTCCCACTATCCTTTTTGTAAATATAAGGTTCATTAACATTTTGAATGAAGCCAAATTCTTTAACTGCTTCATCAAAATCGTTGTTCCAACTCCTAGATCTTACTTCAATCTATAAATGAGTCTCTAAAGTTTACATACTTTATTACTATAAGTAGATGTTAAACCATTAAGTTGTGTCATATATACCTCCTCAAGCAAATTTTGATTAAGGAAAGTTATCTTCACATCCATTCATCATATCTCATAATCATAGTGAGTAGCAATAATAAGATTCTTATAGATTTGAGCATAATTACAAAAGAAAAATTTTGATCATAACTAATTTCTTGTTTCTAATGGTAATCTTTTACCACTAAGTAAGCTTTATAGGTAACAATATTACAACCCATGTCTATCTTATTCTTGAAGACCCAACTGCACCCAATGAGTTTAATCCCCTCAAGTGAATCAACTAAAGTTCAAACTTGGTTTTTAGATGTGGAATCCATACCTCTTAGTTTTAGATCTTACTTTAGTTGAACATATGGAAGCTTATGTTTCTATACAAACTATTTCTACCTTATCATATAGAGTATCAATAGGATCAACTATTGAATTGCTTCATTTTATGGTTGTTGAACATCATCAAGTTTAACTCTACTCCCATTATCTTCTTTTAGAAAAAAGTCTTTCTTTAAGAAGATAACATACTTTGAAAAAAATACCTTTTTTCTAAAGGATGATAGAAGTAGTATTGTATGGTTTTTAAAGAATAACCCATAAAATAACATTTCTCACATTTAGCCTCTAACTTATCTAAAATTTTCCTTTTCACATAAGCAGAACAACCTTATACCTTCATATAAGAAAGTTCAGGTTTCTTGTTAAACCACATTTCATTTGGAGTAACTTCAACCAATTTAAATGAAACTTTATTCAAAATAGAAATAATAGTTTCCAGTGAATAACCCTAAAATGATTTAAGTAAGTCTGAAAGGCTCATCATAGACCAAACCATATGTAATAGGGTCAAATTCCTCCTTTCAGATACACCATTATACTATGGTATATATGGATGTGTCCATTAAGATAATATCTTATTATCTCTAAGATAGTCAAAAAAATCTTGAACTTTTCAAAGGCTTCGAAATTGTAATTTATTAAATACAAACATCTATATATAAATTAATAATCAATGAATGAAATAAAGTAGTTATATCCACCTCTAGCATGTGTAGATATAAGATCACATACATCTAAATGTATGAGTTCCAATGCTTTCTTAGCTTTTTAACCTTTTCCTTAAAAGAGTGATTTTATCATCTTTCCCTCATAAATATGATTCAAAATCAAATGAAACTAAGGTACCAAGTTTATGTAACTTGGACATGTGAGTGTTATTTATATGGCCAAGACAACAATGTCATAAATAAAGTGGATTAGGATCATCACTTTTTGATCCTTTTAGTTTGAACTTGTAAATGAGGTTTGAATTATTCAAAATATAAATTCCATTTTCAATATTTGCTAACTAGTAAAATATACTATCGTTTAAAATATAAAATCCATTATAATTAATGAAAATATTAAAACTTTGTTCTATCAGACAAGATATTAAAATAAGGTTCTTACATAAACATAAAACATAATAGTAATTATTAAGTTCTAAATTTGAACTAGAAGTTAAATGAAGCATATAAGTTCTAATTTCTAATGCAATAATTCTTTCTCCATTAGCAATGTGAATGTTTGCATCACTCCTATTTAGCTTCCTCTTGCTACTTGGTCTTTGTAAGTCATAATAAATATGAGATGCATAATAGTACATAACACCTAGCTTTTGTTATTAGAAACAACATTGGAATTAAACTCAATTACATACATACCTAAAGTCTAAGGATGATCCTTCTTGAGTTGCTCCAAGTACACCTTGCAATTCCTCTTCTAATGGTCATCTTTGTGATAATGGAAGAAAATGCCCTTAGGGGCCTTCTCTACAACCTTTAATTTAGCCATATAATTGTTTAGCTTAAGGGTTAGGATTTTGCACTTCTTCTAAGCTTTGGCATTCTTCTTAAAAATGCTCATTACCATAGCCATCTTAGAGTTTTTCTTATCGGCATCCTGAGCATACCTTAATAAATTTATAAGCTCTGCGATAGTAGTTTGTTTCTTATTCATTTTACAGTCAAGGATAAAATGCCTATAACTATTAGGTAAATATTATAAAATAAGGTCAACTACATACTCAACTTGAAGGGTAAATCCTAAACCCTCTAACCTTTATATGTATCCATACAACTTTATGCCATATGATATACCAGATGTACCCTCAACCATTATGCACCTAAATAATGCTTTTGAGAAATCATACCTCCAAGTTTTCATTTTTTCTCGAAAAAGCATCTTAAGATAGGTATCCATGGTGTGAGCATTTATGGTTTCACACTCCTTTTAGAGATCATTCTCTATAGCACTTAGTATAATGCTACTAGTTATCTTATCCTCCCTCTTAAACTTTGTATATACTTCTCTTACATCATAAATGGAGTTGGTAACAGGTTGGCATGGATAAGCTTGATCCAAAATATGGGTTATTTGTTTGCTTTTTAAAACTATTTTTGATTTAGAAAATCCATTCACTATAGTTGGATCCATTCAACTTATGTTTAAGAATATCGCATAGGTCAACCTTTTGGGCCATTTAAAAATCTAGAGAAAAGAAAAGTAGTGTCTCAATTTAAAGCATCATGTGATTTAAAAGCATTATAAGGTCTTTAATTTTGCTTTTTATCTCCCTATATTTTATTTCCAACCAATAGCCTTCAATTATTAATCCGAGAAAGTCATACTACTTTTCTTTAATTTCCTTAATGGATCAGTATCCGATGACCATTAAATCCTAATCTTAGTTATGCCCAACAAACTGAAACTTAATATTGATAGGTAGAAATTTCATGTTAATCATATCATCATATGATTACTAAATCATTAGGTCATCAACTCTTGATACTCATATTATCTCATAACATGATTCCCCAAACTAGCCTTAGATTGAATATTTCTTTGGAGGGGTTTCTTTCCTTTTATATGATTTAAACATATAATATGAGTATGTACATCTTATGCATTATACATGATCCTAGCTCATGTATACTAAGGAATGCTTAGGGATCTCATACATTCATATAGATAACAATTTATATTATGATGATTATGAACTTAATATTCTACTTAGGTCAAACTTAGGTAATGCATGAATTACAAACCTAAAAATTTGAAGTCAAAATCTATTCTATTAGAAATTTTATCTTAGAGTTCCTTTAGGTACACCTTGCTCCTGTTACTTCCTTTAGAGAAAGCAGGACACATAGACCTTATTTACAAAAAATGTAAAAATAATGCATATGCTCAATCTTATTAGGCCTAGTCCATAATCATCATCATGCTATACATCCATTCATTCATACATTCCATAATGTATAAAACATAATTCTCTTTAATTATTCAATTTTAATTTTTAAAATAAACACTTTTATCTTAAAACATTTTTGGCTTGCAATTTCAAAACATGCTATTTTGTTTCTAGTTTTGATTTCATTAAATAAATTATTTATTAAATTAAATAATTATCCAACTAATAATCATAATAAATATTTAAATCATACTTAAAATTTAATACATCATATAGAAAATAAAATCAAAGTGAAATTCCGTGTCATGTTAAAGTTGATTTCTATAAGAGGCATACTCCAAGTAAAATACTTATTAATTTCTATAATTAATAAAATCTTGTTTTTTAACACATTAATGAATGTAATTCATCATAATTAAGTTTATTAATCAAATGAAAAAATTTAATATGGATAAATAAACAAAAACTAAATGTTAATTCAAACTATACATCTTATGCGTATAATCATAATAATGAATTAAACCATATTTAATTCAACTTTATATGTATTCTCAATGTTCTATTAACATATTAACATATTAAAATGTTCAATTAAAACATGTTTAATCAACTAAACACATAATAACACATAAGAACATTAAGAACACTCATAAATAACATTTAGTAATTTTCAACATGACATGTGAATTTAAAATAAATTTTCTCATGAACAAATGTTGAATAAGCGCGCAAGTTTTTTAAACTATAAACTAAGTTAACACATCAAGAAATGTGTGATTAAAATTTTATTTAAAAATTTGATGTTTATAGGGCTAAAACACAAAAAATGCCACAAACTAAAAGAAGTTGAAAAATTGAATTCTTTAGTGTTTTCAATGATAGATTGCTTGAAATCTATGGCTTTGATATCACTCTTGGTTAAAAACATGTATTAGGCAGTGAAAACATTTTAAAATTTTTATAAAAACATACTTTTTACATAGATCCAACAATTTAAATTGTAAAATACAATCCCCATATAGAGAAAATGATCTCAGTTAAGTAACACTTACAACTATTGTTGATCTCCTTCATTCTTGTTCATCAGAAAAGTTATAGTAAACTTTCTAATTTCAAATGTAGAGAATCTCTAAACTATCAATACAAGTTCAAAAATTAATTTAATAATTAAATTACAAAAATATTTTAGAGACTACCAAAAATGAAATAAGAAGAGAAGAAGAATGGATGTTATGTTGTTTTCAAATCCTTGTGCACCGGCCTGATTAGACGACTGCCTCCATAACCCAACACGAGACCTTTCCAACATGCTTTGTCCTCACTCACATGCTTCTTGAGAAAACTTCCCAGGAGGTCACCCATCCTATAATTGCTCCAAGCCTAACATGTTTAACTATGAAGTTCTTACGAAATGAGCACCAAAAAGGTAGGTGCACCTTGTTGGTATGGATAGTACCTATCTAATCACTTAAGCTATTCTTGATTGTAAAATCCCATACCTGAACAATCTTGAAATCACTCAACTATGCAATCCCATCCTTACACAGTCTTAGAATCCCTCTTCTTCGAGTGCAGGATCAGTTCATTTATAAACCCCTTCACCTAGAAGCTTGCCAAGAGCCACTCCTTATCCATGCTCTTTCTGACACCAGTGTCCACTCCCCGCCCTCGTCAACCCGGGTGTCATATGTCCACTCCCCACCCTCATTAGCCCTAGGTGTCACATGCTCACCAGCTTCCACTTGGTTCATCCCTGAACGACACCATACTAGGAGAGGTCCGAGCTTTAATACCAAACTATAATAATCTGATTAGATGACTGCCTCCACAACCTAACACGAGACATGTCTAGCATGTTTTATATTGTAATAACCAATCATGAATAATATGATCCAAATGTAGGTTCATATCACCATTATAAATTGGTATATTTAAAATAAATAATATTAATATGAAGGATTAAGTTTTACTCAATTACTAAATCTTAAGGGCAAACATAGCTTATCATATATACATATATATATCAATTTCCATTGATATCATATATTTAAGTAAATAATTATAATCCTCAATAAAAGCATCAACTTATATTGAACTGCAAAACCAACACACTTCCATGTAGGCATATTTCCATATTAAATCATCAAACAATTGATAAATGATAGTTAATTCACTAGCCACTAATTTATCATAATACACTTGCTTTCACAAACTTTACATCTGCCTATTAATCTCTTTTATATGATTAATAATAGATGAGTATAAAGATAATACATGTGTCAAACAACCATAGTTGTAAATAATGGCCAATGTTCCATATTGATATGTCAAACTCTAATTTTTTTTTTAAGTTCATAATTTTGATATAACCTTGTTTTCAAATAAAAATATCAAATAATTAATAAGTGATAGATAACATTAGCCAATAATATGTTTGTAAGGTATATCGCCTTTTAATAGGTTTTTTGCTCACCTACTAATTTTATTTATAGAGTTAGTAATAAATAAGCATGAACAAAAAATAATATTTATAAATTCATATATATATATATATCATAGAATTAACATTTGGTAATGGTATTTCAAAATTAATAATTAAGCATAAAAAATTAATATAAAATTAATATTAACCATTCATAATATATTCATAAAAATTCACCTTCAATTGTGCATATATAAATGAAAAATGATGATTCCAATCAAATGGGTCATTCATCATTTGTAAAGCAAACCAATACACTCATTTGGTGTTTATAACTCTTTACAAGTGCAAGTAGTATGTCTAGCAAATAATTCATTTTTCAAACTCAACAGAATCCCATTTTTAGATAAAATTGTTTAACTATGAGTAATCAATAGTTGAATCATAAGCTAAGAATATTATAGAATTATAAATGAATAAGCATTTAAACTTATTTTTTCTTTTATCAGAAAAACAAGGGTAGCCATTCTTCCATCTTCAAAACCTATCATTCATAAATTCCTTGAGATATCAATAAATTAATTACATGGCTATTCTAATCCATTGTGCAATATTACAAACATACGATTTATATGCTATAAATACATTATAGATAAAATTCATAATTAGAGTCCTTTATAGCAATATTAAATTTAAACATTAATAATGTGTATTAATATTTTTACATAGATAAGCATTCTTCCATTATTATGAGTATATATATATATATAACTAGTTTAATTTTATTGATGAAAATATATGCATTCCATGTAATTTTATGGTTTAATTATTAGAATGTTTCCAACTATTTAAATATGCATACTAATATATCATAACCATTATGCCATCATTTATCTAATATTTTAGAAGATATAATTTACAACCAATTTTTGCATATGATCTTATAAAGTTCATAACATGCATACAAGAACGATTCAATATACCAACCCATACATGCTTTGCTCCCCATGCAAGCAACATTTACTTTAATTTTAAAGAGCTTATGTCTAACTAACCAATAATTTTCTCTAAGGCCTATATTTCCATTTCTAAGGACACATTATTCCTTTCCAATCCCCACTTAATAGTTACATTTCGATAGCCTTCACACACATGTAAATGTTATGTTATTAGTACATATATTCTTATCATTATCCATCCATCCATTCAATAAATAATTTATGATTTACAGACTATCCTAAATGAAACCAATATTAATTATTGTTCTATAACTTGTTGTATTGAATTTACTTCTCATTTAATAAGAAATTCTTAAAGAAAAGTCTTATACATACAACCATGCAACTTGCATGTTTTCCTTATTATCACACGGTGTAACATGTTCTCATAAAATAGTTAATAATCCCCTAAGCAAGGAAATCATTAATTATGTTACAAGGGATCTATATAGATATGCAAAAAAATTTTGCTTTTTAATTTAGTTAGTTATATTAGATCATGTGTAACTATAATCCACTATGAATTGTAAATAAGGGTAATATCAATACACGATAGCATGCATATGTTATATCAGTCATTCATAACCATATTGTCATCCATTATATGAGGTTTGTGTATTTAACTTTACATATCTTAATGGTATCGATATTACATGTAGTAAAAGTTTACAACATAAGTATTGATGCTGCTAAGGTTAACATAAGAAGCTGCATATACAAAAGACATCTTGGAGTTTGTTACATTGGTCTAAAACTACTTCGAGAATGAGATTCTTCAAAATTGTAACCTCCCTCACTGTAGATTAGTTAGTCTAAACTCTCACCCGAGGATCCTGGCCTTATGTTCATCAAATGATAAACGCTAAGTATAAAACTCAATGATGCTATAAAATGAGTAAATAACATGATCACGTATCATAAATAATATAAAACCATCATATCATGGTGAATAGTCATTAAGCAATATAACTATATCATATAATGTTGCTTTGCAACATTCTTTATTTATTATAAGCAATACATATAGCATACTGTGTAAACATAAGAATAACTACCATAAAAAGATCCGCTGTAACTTTTCTTGTATCAACTACTATATTGTACCTCATTACTCTGTGTATATCTCTATATAAGCATGACTGTAGTGCATTCATCATTTCATCCACTTTATTTTCATGATATATGAATGATTATGTATGTTTATGAGAATGCATTCATGCTTTGCATTCTCCCTCTGATTTTCTTATAACATTTCATTTCTTTTCTGTATGATTGTACATAATCCTATACTGAGTCCATTTCTTTATGTACCAGTACTATTTTATTCTCTAATTCCCTTAGGAATATAACATTTTTCTATGGTTCCATGATAGGAACCTATATTGTATGATTCCATCATAAGAATCGATAATAATTTTATGATTCCATTGAGGGAATCGATAATAACTATATGATCCAGTACACTTTCATTGAACTTTACTCTATATATCACTTTCTTTTCCCCTTTATATCCTTTATATGATATATCATGAATATGCCTTTATGTATGGATGATTCACGAAATGATGCATAATTGATGCTTTAATGATCGTATGCAATGATGATCATAGGATACCATTCATAATGTAAACTCATTACATTACTATCATCAACATATAAGTGAAAAGTCATTATTTCAACTTATAAGTGAATAAAACAAACTTACTACCACTTTGCCTTTATCAATAGCCCACAGAGAAGTATGAGTCTCATCCATTAAACTTGTAGTATTTCCATTTTACATTCACTTAGTAAAGTCATTCATATATTATACTTGACTTATCATCTTTAAGAATCCATAATCATTCACAACATGTAACTATTATTGAACTTTGATTAATAATGAGCATATAAGCACAATTCCATCTTATAACATTTCACACTTCACAATTAGGGGTCATACATGCCTTTTGGCCAACTTAAGTCCTTGCATCATAACATTATCCATTAGGTGTATTTATGCATCATTAACTTTCATTTGCATATATAGTTTGTTAACATTTACATACATACCATTACACACCTTTTCATTCAAGTACAAGGGCATATATAAGTCATACATTTACATATTAGTAAGTAAGTCAAGTATTTGGAGCATTCAAACACATGTAAGACTTGCCATAACATATGTAGGCATATATCATTAACTTTGTTTCATGCCTCTAAGTGTGTATTCTTATGTATAATAAAGAGTTATGAGGTCTAGGTATATACAACATCAAGCGTATCAACCTAAGACATCCATACATTAACGTGTTAAGTCATATTAGGTAAGTTACTATTCATTTAGTCAAGTTTACTATTCATTTAGTATGTTTTACTATTCATTTTATCATTTTTATCACGTCTTTTGGCTACATAATATGCGTCCGTAGTATGATTATTAATTCTATAATCAGAAAAATAATAATCATTCCACAAAGGATTCCATACATTCTTAATTAAGTATTGAAAATTTTTTTATATGTATTCAATCTTATTACTAAAATCCAATTCATTTAACACTCCCAGGTTTAACATACATTTATACTTAAGTCATTACCATATTAACATTACTGTTATACACCCATTATTATTTTACATATTTAAAAGTCATCGTACGTTATTAATTACATAATTAATATTACCATCACTGTATTTAAATTACTGCTAAGGGCTTATTTAGTAGTTGCACGGCTATTTGCATAACTAGAAGTCTTTAAGAATTCAACCATTACCAAAAGCTTATTGGTATGTCCAGCTGCTGCCACTAACGTTCTTATCCTGCGGCTTTACTTGGTCCTGCGTTTATCAATTGACAAATGCTGAGTATAAAACTCAGTGGTGCTAGTATAACAAATATAACAAATATCATAAGGAATAACATCTCAATAAATATCAAAATATCATGTAACATATCAACCATATTATCAAATTATCATCAGTATGTACCATTTTCAATAATCATCATATAAATCACTATTCATGATTCTTATCTTAGCAGGATAAATGCTTATGCATATATACCATTTAGTCAATTTATTTAACCATTTTCAAGTGTCATCATCATCATCATCATGTATATGAATAATGTATATTTATGAGTATGCATTTATGATATGCATTCTCCCTCATTTCTGTTTATTTCTTAAATATACGCATTTATTGGGTCTTTCATTTATCATTTATTAGTGGTACCATAATCAAATCTCATTTAATACTTAACTCTTGAATTTTCATTCTCTGCATATCATATTCCCTTTTTATTTTATTCCTATAGGAATTTATAACATTTACCCAATATAACTTATATAACATGTGTCTTATATCAAATCTTTTCTCTTCTTCTTATTTCATCATGAAATGTTATGCCATGTTCCATGATTTATGCATTATGAATATGTCATGATTAACAAATATAATATCATATCTTAATTTAATTGTATAATGTTATTGCATTACCAAACCTTTGCCTCTTTGATCAATAAATGATCGAGGACTACGAAACAAACTAGCACAAACCTGGTATGTATTTTCCTTTGTTAATATCCTTGGATGATTCGTGAGGTTTATCCACTAATGTACTTAATTCACAAATCAATATTTATCTTTTATTAATATATTTCATTTCATCATTAATCATTCTTACAATTACATACCATTATATTACTCAATCGAAAAACAATGTTATTCACTTATCATATCATAGCATCATTTAAGAAATCATGCTAATATTTATAAAAGTATTTTATGTTCCTTTTTACTTAAATAAGACTGTATTTATTTTATTATATTAGTAATATAGTTTATGACACTTTAATACATTTAAATAGTAAACTTATTTAAATTTCTTGATAACATCTCATTTTATGATATTTTTGTTTATTCCACCAAACAGTAACATCCCATATGATTATATCTTTACTTATTTCTTATTTAATCACATAATCAATTAATTAAATAGTAATATAATAATACTGATTATTAAACAGTTATCAAAATAATATCTTATTAAGTCTAATTTTAAATCATAACTTGATTTAAAATCGTTTGATGATCATTTTCTGTTTAACTCCAAATTCCATTATCAATCAATCATTAAATAACTTAACAGTTAATATATTACTATTGATTTACAAAACTGTTATTACCTTAATACTGCTCTCTTATAATTTAACAGATTCCAATTACTAACCATATCCATATTTCTTTAAATACAGTTACTGTCATAAGCATATTATGAAAATAGTGGATATTATCAGTTATTTATTCTGTACTTAAACTTATTTAACTCCCAGTATTATATCCTAATGTTTAACTTAAATTTATTATTGTATTGAACACTGTTAACATTGATCTAAAACTGAATCATCAAGAAATTATAGTATTTCTGCTAAAATCAATCCTTTACCAACACTATCTTATAACCAGTTAACAGTTTAAACCATATCTTTACTTATTATCATTATACCTGATCACATATCTAATAACACTTAATATAACTGTTTATTATCTATTTATTTAATACTTCCATTAATATCATATCACATGCTATTCACTTTAGTATGCTTATTTGCAATCACTTAAGTATAATATTATATCATTTAGTCAACTTATATACTTCACTTAATCAAATTCCAGATTATATATCATCATTATTAAACTTATTAATTAAATATCCAGTGAAATCATACAAGTATAAACATTCTATAAATCATGTTTCTATAACCTATAGTTCACTATTATCTCTATTCTAATCCTTAACTTAAACCTTATTTAAAACCATATCATGTCATTCATTTGTTTATTAAGTTATAAATCTTCTTAATATCTCTTAATATGCTTAAATAATTGATCATTTATGTCCATTTATAAGTCATATTCATATAGTTTAATTAAGGTCCTATTACACTTGATGTGGCATTCTTTAATGACTTATATCATTCTATCAATTAACCATTTCATTTGATTTCTTATAATCACATAATTTACTTAAACAACTACTAACTTATATCTTCAAACTTGATATGGTTAATTACTTGCATATGAATCCATTAAACATTAGCATTTCATATCTTAAGTCCATTTTGACAATTCATACTTTAAGCTAACCTTTTTAATCATATAAATACTTTAATTTAACTTTAATTCTTTTATTATATCATTAATTCAAACTTAACAGAATCCATTTTTCCTTAACTCTTAACTCTTAAAAACTCTGAATGAAGATTAAGCCTTAAATTACCAAATATACTTATCTTATATCCAATTTAGTTCATATATCATATGCTATTTATTAACTCATCATTAAGAACTTCATTTTAACCTTAATTGAAAGTTAATTACTTAAATCATACTTAAATTTAATCATTTAATTCATAGATCTTAAGTTATATACACTTAAAATGATATTAAGCCTTAAATCATAAATTTTTCTTAGCTTAAGCTTTAATATCATCACTTTCTTTGCTATTAACCTTTTATTTTTGATAAATCATCTTTAAAATCATATTTTAAACTTACCAACCATTAAAATTTTGCTTGAAAGTTTCAGCCAAAGTGAAAATCACAATGCACACACACCTACACACCACAACTCACTTTATTTCATGTCCTTTAGAATCCTAACTCATCTAACTATTAAAACATCACCCAAAATCCATCAAAGATACTTCAAAAATTTTGGCCAAAACTCAAATCATACAAAAAATTCATAAATCAAGTGGATCCAACACTAAATCATACTTACCAAACTCACCTTTAAACCAAATAACTCAAATCTCAACTTTAACTTCTTCTTCTTTGGATTTAACTACGGATTTAAATAGATCTTCACTTCTTTGACCTCTTTAAAGTTGCTGCCCACCTTAAATCAACATGCATGTAGTTAAAAGTGTTAGATCTAACCATAAAACAAATCAAACTTTAAGGAAAGGTTGCAGTTTCCACCAAAAGTGTATGAATCTTCATGATTTTGAGCATAACTTGAAGATCCATTGAGAAAAGGTTTCAGTCATGATGGAAAATAAAGAAAACTAAGAGTATTTCAACATTACCTTGATGTTTACTCAAAGAACTTGCTGGATCTTGAAAAATCCAAACCAAAAGAGGAAGAAAAACTAGTAAAACTTCAACTTCTTTAAGGATTAGCTTTGGTTTTGAAGTTAAGAAGATAAAAGCATTTGGTCACCACTTGAACATCGAGTAAATGAAGCTATTTTGGCATGAACTTAAGTTAAACACATAAATCTTCCATTAAACTTGAATTTTGAAGAAGAAAAGAAGTTTGGTGTTTCAAATGGACATACATGCACTTTCTTTGAATAGCAAGGAGAAATGAAGATATGTTGACTTGAATGTAAGCTTTACTCAAGCAACCAACTCTTAGCATACAGTTTTTAAAGAAAAATAGAGATATGGTGGAGTTTGGTTTCCGTTACTTTGAAGAAGATGAAAGAAAACTAAAGCAAACAGAGAAAATGTGAGGTTAAGAAGAGGATAAGTTAGAAATGAAGAGGATAAGGAAATAATGAAGAGGATTGCATGAGTGTATTTCAGCCAAATGATGGAAGGAGCAATAATGAGTGAAATGTAAGTCAAAAATGAAATGAAAATTCGGATCATATGAGCCTCATTTGAAAAAATTCCATATTAGTCCCTATACACCTCCAAAATTATATTTTAGCCCCTATACGTATATATACTTGTATTTAACTTAAATCCATCAATCTTAAACCTTAAATTTCATATTATACACTTAATATATACTCTTATACACCTTATTTTAATTTAAAATACCATCCATCAATTCCCTCAGTCAAATAAAATATAATACTTACTTTCTCTTTCCATCCACTAACACTAAAATCCAAAATTACTTTTTCAAATACCTATACACTTTTTCAAATACCAATCCCACTACTAATTTAATATACTATTTCAAATCTAATTTAACTTATTCTAATATCATTTATCTATTTAGCTATTTACATAACATTTATTAATACCTTACTCATTTATGACATTATCATAACCAACTTATGATATCATAATGACATCATAATTAAAAATACTAATTATACTTTTCTAATATTTACATTTTATTATATACTCTTACTAATACATTATACATTCATAATTATTCATTTTCTAATAAAAATCATAAATAAATTCATACGCTTACATCATGCTTACATATCATCATTCAATTATGACATCATATTTAATTTTTAATTCAAATTTTCTAAAATTTATATATATCAAATTCATGT
>CANYBF010830754.1:0-16896 GCA_948192965.1 Dalechampia spathulata
TGTGATGCTAGTGACTTTGCTTTAGGATGTGTGTTAGGACAAAGAAAAGATAAAAAAACTGCATGTAATTTACTATGCTAGTAGAACATTGACTGGACCTCAATTGAATTATACCATAACTGAGAAAGAACTCTTAGCAGTAGTTTTTGCATGTGATAAGTTTAGGGCTTATCTCTTGGGATCTAAAGTCATTATTTTTACTGATCATGCTGCTTTGAGATATTTGTTCACAAAGAAGGAGGCAAAGCCAAGATTGATTAGGTGGGTGTTGTCATTGCAAGAATTTGACATTGAAATCAGGGATAAAAAAGGCGCTGAGAATGTAGTTGCAGATCACCTTTCGCGACTAGAAAAGAATGAAGATGATGGCAAAGAAGGCAAACTTATCAAGGAGGAGTTTCCTGATGAATCTGTGTTCATGTTATAGAAAAAGAAACTGCCTTTGTATGCGGATATGGCTAATTACTTAGCCTGTGGTATAGTGCCTTCCAATGTCTCGTATCAACAACGGAAGAAGTTCTTTGCCAATGTTAAAAGTTATCAGTGGGAGGAACCAAAATTATTTTGCCTATGTGCCAATGGTATAAGGAGATGTGTTCCGAAAGAAGAAATAATGCCTATACTAACTCAATGTCATGATTCATTCTATGCAGGGCATTATGGAGCTAATAAAACAGCCAGCTGGGTGCTGGAATGGGGCTTCTTTTGGCCAACAGTTTTCAAGGATGCAAGGAATTATGTGCTTCACTGTGACAAATGCCAAAGAGTCGGAAACATATCCAAGCAGGATGAGATACCGCAATCTTTGATTTTGGAGGTTGAAATATTTGATGTGTAGGGCATAGACTTCATGGGTCCATTTCCTATGTCCATGGGGAACAAGTACATCTTGGTGGCCGTTGATTACGTGTCAAAATGGGCAGAAGCAGTCGCTAGTCCCACAAACGATGGTAGAGTCATCAGTAAATTCATCAAGAAGCTGTTATGCCGATTTGGCATTCCACGAACTCTCATCAGTGATGGAGGAATTCACTTCTGCAATGCAAAGCTTGAAGCTCAGCTCAAATGATACAACATGCATCACAAGGTTTCCACATCATACCATCCACAGACCAATGGACAAGTGGAGGTGGTAAACAGAGAACTTAAGAGGATTCTAGAGAAGTCAGTTAATAGCTCTAGAAAAGACTGGGCAGCAAGGCTGGATGACACGTTATGGGCCTATAGAACAGCATTTAAGACTCCTATAGGAACTACCCCCTATAGGATGGTTTATGGCAAGGCCTGTCATCTGCCTGTGGAGTTGGAACACAGAGCATATTGGGCCATCAAATACTTGAATTACGATCTGAAGAAGGCAGGAGATAAGAGACTGTTGCAGCTGCATCAACTGGAGGAGCTCAGGCACCAAGCATATGAAAATGCTAAGCTCTATAAGGAAAGGACAAAGCAATGGCATGATGCACACATTAAGGTAAAGACATTTAACATTGGTGATAATGTGCTATTGTTTAATTCCAAGTTGAGGTTATTTCCTGGAAAGCTCAAGTCCCGATGGAGCGACCCTTTTCGAGTAGCACAAGTCTTTGAGAGCGGAGCGGTTGAACTGCAAAATGAAAGAGGAGAGACCTTTAAGGTCAATGGACAGCATTGTAAGATATACCTAGGAGGTTTGGTCCATAAACCAACAGAGGTAACACCTTTGAATTAGCTCCTAAGACAGGTAAGGTCCAGCTGATGACCTTAAACTTAGCATGTTTTATGTGTTTTTAATTGCATGTGTTAAAGTTTTTGAGTGTGATTGACTTAGTTCTTAGGCTTTGAGATGTTTTGATCTTGTAATTTTTGAGTGTATTATGATGTTTTTAAGTAGCTATTTGAGTGCATTGATCTATAGGTAGATAAAACTCAATACAATGCAATGATTAGGGAGAATAAGTCAAGTCATGATCGTGACATTCAAACTCACGATCGTGATAAAAGGTTGGAGTGCAACAAACAAAGAAAAATTTTTTCTAAGTTAAGTCACGATCATGACAGAAAGTTGGTAACCGAGCGTTAGAAGCAAAAAATTTTTCTAAGTCAAATTCATGATCGTGACAACAACTTCCCCACTCAAAATTTCCAGAAATTTTCCTAAGTATAAAAGGGGGATTGCCTCTCCCAACCAAGACTCCTCACTTGCCCACCTTTCCACAACACTTCCCCTTCTCTCCAAACTCAATTTTCTTTGATCTTTTCATTGCTTAGCACTTAGATTACTTTTTTTCACAAGGATTTTGCTCTCATCATCATCAAATCTCAAGTAAGTTCTCCCTTCTCTCTCTTGTTCTTGAATATTTTCATTTTACAATGTTAGGTTTTAAATTGGGGGGAAATCATTTTGGCTTAATTGATAATGAACAAAGCATACAGATTTCATATGTTTATGTTGGTTTGATTGTGATTATACTTATTTTTTAGTTTTTGTGTGATTTTGTGCAAACATGATTGAACGTAGGAAAACCAAAATTAAAAATCATGATCGTGACTTTCAAGGTCACGATCGTGACTTAGCTCTATTGTCATGGAAATCTAATATTTGGTATTCACCTCTAATTTAAAGTATAGTTCTTCCTTCATAGAATGTCTCCAAGGGTCAAACACATTACGAAGCGCCCACAGGATAAAGGAAAAGCATCCGCTTCCTCCCAATCCCAACCTGACTTCGCATCCTAATATGGTGCCCCATTTCTAATCCATTCTCCAGAAGAAGGCAGGTGATACAAACAAGTCTGTAAGAAAACTCTTATCCTGCCATGATATTTTGATTGGAGCCTATTAAGACAGCTCAAGGCTCAGGCCCCTCTGAAAGCATTTGCTTCCAAATTGGGCTGGAACAATTTCATTACTGCTGAGCACCCTGTCTGCAAGGAACTCACTCATGAGTTCTACACTACATGTGAGCTAGTTAACAACAGGTTAGGGAGAATTTGGTTTAGACTAAGGGGTAAAACAATGGAAATGACCTATCAAATGATAGAAGATGTCCTAGACCTCCCTCAGTCGAGACTTACCTCCTCACACACGGACTTCAGGTCCAAAACATTCTGGAATGAAATCACAGGTGGCCACATTCCTTATAATCCACACAATGCACCTAACCTCCTTATCAAGGACCCTGTCCTTATTTTGCTACACAAATACATGGTTGTGTCTGTCTTTGCTAAGACAGAAAATAACAAGGTTTCTGTTCATGAGCTTTTTCCAATGTGGTGTATGCTTAATGACCATCCTTATTGCACCATTTTTCATCTAATGAAAGGATTCCAGCGGATGGCATGATCGAGTAGCAGAAAAATTGGTTTAGGTCATGTGATCACTGCCATCGCTGACTATTTTGACATTGAATGTCTGATCTAACCATGTTGCCATCCGAGAAATTTTCTGCCAAGTATTTACAGGATGCAGGACTCACCAGCAAACGCAAGGCTCAATTCAAAGCCTATGCCGATAGAGGATGACGAGGATGAGGAGGCAGATGAAGGCGCTGCTGAGGAAGAGGATGATGACCAGCAACACCAGGAACAGCATAAGGCTCATCCCCAAAGAGCCTGAGCAACCGTCGACACATCATTGGAGGAGCTACTACTAAGAATCAAATAGGGCAATATGGATAATGTTGCTCGCCTTAACCGCTTTGAGGCCACAGTTAATGAAATATGTCGTGAGCAGCGCTATCAAAGGCGAAAAATGCTCTGATTCTTCAAAATTTCTGGCGTTAACGTACCCTCCCCAACACCTTCTCCACCCAGCTTGCCACCACCACCAGGCAACTAGACTTCTCTTTGTCAGTTATGTTTTCTTTTTGATTTTTGCATGTTGTGTCTCATGTTTATGTTATTTTATGTATTTTCACATTGAGGACAATATGTTCTCTAAGTGTGGAGATGTTTACTGTGTTTTATCTTTTTTTTTTCCTTTTTCCATGTATGTGTTTGCTTTGTTTTGTTACTGTGGCCTTGACTGCATGATTATCTTATAGCTTTTGCATGAGTAACTATATGTGTTTGGTGATATTGAAATTACTTTTTATGGCATGATTATTTAAAGGCTGGACATGGTTAACTCGCAATCACACTATTTTTGCAACTTCTCTCATATATTTAGTAATTCAGTAGGGATTGAAAAGGTATAAATGTTTAGCCTAGATAACAAGCTTAGTCCTTCTATGATTGTACTATAAAAGAGAATACAACTTATTAGCAACTGCCAAGTCATGTAGTGTAAGCAATTCCAAAATAATGAAGCAAAGAAGAAATGAGTAAGGAAACAAAAAGTAAAAAGCAATAATAATAATAATAGGGGCAAAATACTAACTGTTCCGCTATCATTAGGGGTGCCTGACATTGGCCCTAGTGATATGAACAGCACTAGTAGCCACTCGAGGGAAGGTAGAATGTTGAGTAACCGGGGATCGTTGCCAAAAGCGTAGGATACTCGCATTGAAAGACCTACCTCTCGAGCAAGAGCCTAACCCAAAAATAAAAATAAAAAAAAGCAGTACAAAGAAAATAAAAACCTTATGATCCTCAGTTAGAATAAGTTTAACAAGCAAAAGGAACGGCTCTCGCTTTTGATTAAGCAAGGATAAAGAGTTGTATTTTGTTTTATAGTGCAATGGTATGAATGATTGAGCTTGATTATCTAAATTAAAAATTTGTAGTTTTTCAAGACCTATTGAATTGTTAATGTTATGAGAAGAATGGCATAAAGAGGAGTGAGTCTAGGTTAAGTGATGCCCTAGCCAACTTATGCAAATTGCCATATCATAAGCATATTTCAACTTCATTGTTTTAGCCGTGTTTCATTTGTGTTGGTTTTGCTTGAAGACAAGCAAAGAATTAAGTGTGGGGATGTTGATGTATGTTAATTTGCATGCTTATTTAGTTATGTTTAGTTGATGTTTAATGTTCATTCTATTACATTTATGCTTTGATTTAGTAAAATTTGATGTGTTTGTGAAATGTGTAGTGATAGAGAAGTAACAGAGGAAAAAATGAAGCATTTTGGGACTTCAAGGAGCAAGTCACAATCATGACATTCAAAGTCACGACCGTGACAGAAAGAATGCAAAGAAGACACCTCTAAGCAAGTCATGATTGTGACATTCAAAGTCACGATCGTGACAGAAGCTAAGCTAAAAGGAAGAGAGCCAACCAAGTCAAGTCACGATCGTGACATTCAAAGTCACGATCGTGACAGAAGGATTGAACCCCGAGCACGTTTAAGCAAGCAAGTCACGATCGTGACTTCTCAATTATGAGCCATTTAAAGTACAAAATCTACAAAAGATTGAAGGGGAAAAAGGATCCATTGGGGGAACAAAGACAAAAAAACTTTAATGGAGACCTCATGGGCAAAGCAATCAACAAGATGGGCAAAAATACAAACAAATTGGAGTTAAAACTGGAGGACCCCCACTCAAAGCATAAAAAGAGGATGGCATCTAGGGTTGAGGAGGAATTCACCATCTGCACCAGCAGTTCTCTTGATCTCTTTGGCAATTTTGTACTGTGTTCTTCTTTGTTCTTCATTTTTCTTATTTTATTTCTTTCTCAACCATGAGTGGCTAAGTACTCTTTATAGGGTTTGAATTCAGAATCCCTTGTGGGGTTGATGATTGATTGTGCTTGTGAACATTACTATGAGTGTTTAATTCTAAAGTTTGATTTTGGAAACAATCTCTGCTTAATGATTGCAACGAGAGTTGGATCATTAACTGCTTGTTCATTGAGAGATGGCAAATTTACAGGTTAGTTTCTAATTGATTACTTATGCTTCATGAGTGCAACGAGAGTTGAATTATGAACTACTACTCACTCTGATTAGGTAAATGTGTGAGAGAGATCTACATATTCCTAGTTCCTGTATGATAGCTTAATAGTTTCCCTAATTAGAAGACTCTAATTGTGACTAAGGAATTCTGAAGGTTAGAGTGGAATTTAGTTGGTTTCACCTTAAGAGAGGGTTATTAATGCTATTGGATATTTTGGGTAGTAATAAGCACATGATTATTAGCCTCATTTGGTGAAGATCATTTCAAATCCTATGCCTTACACTATTGTTTAAACCTTACACTTGTGAGTTTGCTCCTCTTTAATCTGCTTTATTATTAAGTACCTTCAAACATCAAACCATGTCGATTGCCTAAACAAACAAGAAAAGTGAGTGAAGATGGATAAACCATAAATCCTTGTGGGATCGATATCATACTACGATAACCTGTATACTTGTAGCTAAGTATGGATTAAGACTACTATCGCAAACCAGCGATCATGTGTATAGGTATGTAATGGCATACAAATACCAAAAGGTTCAATAATGGCAACAAGTGAGTTATAGTATGAAAGATGAAGATATATATGGATATAATACTAAGTTGTACATTAGTTAAGCAATGTTAAGAATTCTTTTAGGATTGCTTAATTATGTTAAGTTATAGACTTACATATGAGGTGATTGAAAGAAAGCAATGTGACGTTAATCTTTGTATGAATTGCTCCTTTTATTAAGTTTGGATATTTTGTAATGTTATAGGTGGTTTGGAAGAAGATTTACAAGTACCATCAAGGGATTTGGATAAAGGAAAGTCCATTGCAAGTTTGTGCTTTCACTTCATGACCTATTTAAGGTCTTGAAATGATGTCCTTATATCTAAATATTAGTGCTAGTGTTCCACAAGTAATAATTGGTCTCTAGAAGGAATGTTTCATAAATGCATGATGATATATGATTGAATTTATATTCGTATTGTGACATGAAGCATATCAATGCATCATGACATGTACATTTGATCACTCTTCATAATCATAGCATGTCATAGTGATGAGGAGGCATAAGGATGGGATGATTATAGTGTGGAACAGAGTTATTATTAAGATGTTTCTACAAGTACGAGAAGTACTGATACATTAAAGGAATGAGATATTCTTATAGGTACGAGAAGTATCGATATATTGAGCTCAATACAAAATTATACAAAATTGCAGAGGTATCAAAGATTGATATAGAGTAAAATCAAAGGGAGAGTGTAAAGCATCCTTGCATTCTCAAAGATATATTCATAACATAATATGAATTCATAGTTGAGTTTACAATACAAAAATGAGATGAATGCATACCTTACTACATAAAACATTTGCGATAGAAATGTGATGGCTATATGATGAGATTATAGGTAAAGAATATGGATGATTATTGAATATATCTATTTTATTGATAACATTTACTAATTGCATTGTTTATTACCATTTTACTAGCACCACTGAGATTATTCTCAGCATTTGTCATTTGATGAACACAGCTGGTTCAAAGTCTCAACAAGATTTTGGTAGAGAACCTGGACTACTTGACGGACTCTTATGACTGCATAATTGTGCAAATTTCCTTTCTTTATCTTTTTGGCAGTAAAACAAATGTGTTGTAAATTCATATAACTATCATAATACCTCTAAGGGTTTGAAATCGATATGATGTTTTAGGATGGTTTGATCTTATGATATATGTATTGAAGTATGCTTGAGAATGGCATATGTTGGCATGTGATGTTAATGCTATTGTTCAAAACATTTTAGATTAATTGATAAAGTTAAAAGTCCCTTGTAGTGCAATTATTAATTTCCTATCTTAGGGGATTAATATATATACTACGGGAGCATGTCCTGCCATAGTATGGGTTGTGACAGAGATGCATAGCTAGTATCTAATACCCAACACTTGTTATTAGAAATAGCATTAGAGTTAACCTCAATCATAAATATACCTGAAGTAGAAGCATGGTTCTTCTTTACCAGCTCCAAGTATTCCTTACAGTTTCTTTTCCAATGCCCCTCTTTATTGCAATGGAAACAAATACCTTTAGGGGTTTTTCTGCAGCCTTTTTCTTACCCACACCACCTTAAGGTTTTGGGATTGACTTCCTGCCCTTCTTATTGGCAGGTCCAAAAGTACTGACTACTAGTGCTGCCTTAGCACTCCTCTTGTTAGCATCCTGAGCATACTTTAACAAATTAATCAGTTTAAGAATGAAAGTCACTACCTTATTCATCTAGTAGTCAAGCATAAATTGTGCATAACTATCAAGCAATGATTGCAGAATAAGGTCTATAGCCAGCTCTTACCTCAAAGCAAAACCAAGGTTCTCTAGCCTCTGGATGTAGCCATGCAGGACAATAGATGACCCTTCTACCATTTTGCACCTAAAAAGTGCCTTTGAGAGCTCATATCTCTTAGTCCATGCTTTTTCTTCAAAAAGCAATCTTAGATAAGTAGCCATGGCATGAGAGTTCGTAGCCTCGCACTGCTTCTGGAGATCATTCTCCATAGCACCTAGCATAATGCTGCTGGCCATCTCATCCTCCTACTTAAACTTATTATAAGCTTCTCTAACTTCATTAGTAAAGTTGGTTATAAGTTGTTGTGGATAAGCATGATCTAGTACATGGGCTATCTATTTACCTCTGAAAATAATTTTGACTAGGCGAATCCAGTCAATGTAGTTGGATCCATTCAGTTTTTGTTCAAGAATGCCATGGAGATCAATTTTTCTTGACATTATATAAAATTATGGAGAAAAAGGAAAAATAGTGTGTCATTAATAACATCATGTATATTAAAAGCATAATAAGGTCTTTTATTAGCTTTTATCTTCCACTATTTTATTTTGAACTAATAGCCCTTAACTATTAATCTGAGAAGGTCGTGCTTTGCCTTACTTAGGGGGTCAATATCTGATGACTATTAAACCCAATCTTGAGTATGCCCAACAAACTGGAATTTAATGTCACTAGGTAGACATCTTTCATGTCAATCATATCAATATATGATTACTGAGTCATTGGATTATCAACTTCTCTTGATATTAATATTAACTCTTATAACATAATTCCCCAAACCGGCCTATAAAATATTTTACCTTAGGTATGCTCAACAAATAAAATATTTTATTTAAATCCAACCAATTTTAAAAAATTTTGGATATACCCCATGTTAAACAAGCTTGAGTATGCCCAACAACCTAAATGACATGAAGCTCTCCACCCTTATCTTAAAAAATGAAAGGCCTTAGATTTATATTCCTTTTAAGGGGATTTACTTCCTTTTATGTTATTTTAAAAAAAAACATATAAGGCGAGTATGTGCAATTATGCACCATGCATGGTTCTGACTCATGCATGTAATGGAATGCTCATACATTTGATACATCCAATATAACAATTTATAATATGATGATTATGGACTTTAAGTCAAAGGTCAAACCTAGGTTATGCATGATTTTACAAACCCCAAAAATTTGAAAATACAACTATTCTATTACAAATTTAGTCTCGGAGTTCCACTTTTAGTCACACCTTATTCCCTTGCTCCATTTGCATCCTTTTATTCTTCTTTTATAACCTATGCAATCTAATTACAAACTTTTGTAGTAGAAACCTCAAGTTGCATTTGGGGGGAAGTAGATAAGAAAAGAAGTGTAAAAGAAATGAGGAAAGGCAGGACACGCAAGCTCTATTTACTAAAATTTGTAAAATGCATATCCTCAATCACATTGGCCAAATCTATAATCATCATCATGTCGTACATCCATTCATCCATACATTCATAATACATAAATAAATAATATCCAACTATCATTTATTGGGCTTGCTTTTGAAAACATATGGGTTTGCTAGTTTTGAATTCTTTTGAATGAATTACTTATTAACTTAAATAATCATCTAAAAATAATATATTAATTATTTAATCATACTTTAAACATTAATATATCATTTAGAAGTCAAAATAGAAGTCAAAACAAAAGTCAAAATAGTAAAAACTAGTTAGACTCCTTATCATGCTTAAATTGCTTCATTTAAAAGTTTTAATTCAAATAAAATACTTATTGATCTCAAAAATTAATAAAAATTCATTTCTAAAAACTTTAATGTGTCTAAAACATTAAATTATATTCCATTACATGAATTAATGAAAATAATTTGAGCAATTTGTTATGAAAAATCAAATACAATAACAATGAACATCTTATGCGCATGTTTTGTTTTGATTAAATAAAACACTTCCGATTCGTATTTTTATTCATTCTAAATGCTCTATAATTATGTTAACACATTAATTAATTGATTCATTACATGCTCAACAATTAAATATGCAACAATCAAGTAAGAACATTAAGAACAATACAAAAATCCTATTTGGCCTTTCTATGAGAAGCATGCGTAAACATCAACTTTTATCTCATAAAAATCCCACATATGCATTCGATTTTTTTTGATAGAAACCAAGCCAATTTATTGAAGCTTAGATCATAAAGCTTGGATTTATTGGATTGTTAAAATGTGTTTATCAATTAAAGATGAGTTTTAAAACTTTTAAAACACGTTAATTAAGTGGATCTAAGCAATCTTACACATAGAACACGCATAAGAGATGAGTTCATGATAAGAGAGTGGCTAAACTTACTTTTAGCCAAACTCCTTCATTCTTGTTCATCTAAAAATTTGTAGCAAACTTTTCAATCCCAAAACCAAAGGATCTCCAAACTATCTACATAAGTAAGAAGGAATGGTTAGTAATCAAATTACTAGTTTTGTTTTAGAGACTAGTAAAAATAAAATGAAAGAAAAGAGGATGATGGATGATTGTTGGATTAGGCTTTCTCTTTTGATCTTGATCAAAAGTGAGTTCTTCTTCTTCTCCAAGAGCTTTGAATGAGGCTAGAAGGGAGAAAGAAAGGAGGCAGCTGAAATTCTCCTTTTGTTTTTATGTGTGTAACCTTAGAAGCTATGTCAGACAACTTATTGAAACCTAATTAGGTTTTTAGGTTACTTTAAGTCACATGCACGTGCATGTCACATGCTTCAAGCATGTGACTTGCATATGCATGACTTAAAGTCCCTCTTAAAGTACATGATAATTATATGCCCTTTTCTTCTGATTATAACACATGAATAAGTCATATGACACTCATACATTGACTAAATCATGTCCAAGCCCGCATATGGCATGCACATGGCACATGCCATCTTAAAACATATATATCTTGAGTTCTACTGATCAGATTCATGTGACCTTGGTATCAAATCAAAGCTCTTTTTATGATTTATCAAATAAATATGAAAGATTTAGGTTATCTTATAATCATAAAACATTATCCTATCAATATCCATTCATGATTACCATTCCTCTAACTTTTAGTGTGTGACCTTTTGGGTTCTTGCCATGTTAGCAACATCTATTAATCTCCAATTAATAATATCTTATATAAATTAAGAGTGGTGTCTAGTCACACATCATGATTATCCAAATGTCAAGAGGTCATTAGTTTGACTACAACCCTTTTATATCAGATTCCATGCAATAAACTCCTTTTACCAACTACTATCTCATTTAGGTTTGAGTATGGATTAATGACAACTCAATATGTGATCAATTATGTTAGATCATGTCCTAAATTTGATGTTTCATGTAATCATAATCTTTATTCCCATAATGCCATTATGAAACTCATTCATTAATAGACATTCCACTTTGGCCAGAGATTTTTGAATAAAGAGTATTACATGAATCAATGACATAAAACCCCTACTATTAATTTAGGGTGGTGAATCCTTTATTGATAAACAAATACCTTTAATTACTTCATACTATATCCAACCTCCAAGCTATGAATGCCTCCTAAGGAGGAATAAAACATAGGAGTCAAAATATAGTGATCCATAGTCAAGATAACATTGTTATCTCAAGTCTTAAGGATACTTGCACTACTGATATGAGTGAGATATATTTCACAGACATAGATCAATTATCCATATGAAATCTTACTGGCAAGGTCTCTAATGAGCTTGTCTCTAACTGCTCATCCATATGTTTACTTTAGACAACTTATGTCATAGTGAATAAGAATCACCCTATAAGGAAGTATAACATGTGTTGATCTTAACCACATTAATAATATCCATTCTTATTAATACATTGATAAGGGATCATTTAGATATTGAACATTTGCATACAATAAAAATCTCATTTCATAAACTCTTTATGAATTCTTTTGTACTATTCCAATATCTTGAATTCATTATTTAGTTAAAAGCCTTTCAAGCAAACTCAGTAATGAATAATGCCTTTATTGATAGAATGTTCAATATTAAATTACAATAAAAAAGCATGATGCTCTAGAGCATACACTAATAGGATCATCAAGCCTTTTATTTTACCTGTAATTTCATTTACAGTATAGTTTTTATCAGGCATAAACCTATTTTAGTTTTGCTCTTGTTTGTCTATGGAATAGGAGTTGTAATTCCTCTATTTCCTTCACCTGCATATAAGTTTCTCAATGTTTAAATTAAATAAATTATATGTTTACTTTTATTATTCACATCTATATAAATAATACATGCATTAACTATTGAATATTGAACTACTTAATATATCAAATTTGATTACTGGCTTCTCAATATTGACTATAATAGGAAATTATCACCCATAATTTAATTGGAATCGCATATTTCTTTAAGCTTATGCACTATAACTAATTACATAAAATTGTATCTTTGATGGTCACATATTCAATAAATGTGAGTAATCATTGATAATACAATACTACTTGATTTAACGAATTCTGGCATCATACTTACTTTTTATGTTAGTGTATTTACTTATATGAGTAATATCCCTATCCTCACTCAATTAAGTCATTATTTGGTTGCATTAAGTGTATTTATTGTCTATCTCATCGATGCTAAAAACTCCATTTATTCCTTCTCTTATGTATTATAAATTATTACATTATTTTACCATATAAAAATATGGTGATGCCTCTTCTATAATTATCATCTATGAATAAGACATTGGCATTCCCTCATTAAAATTATTTAAGTTACTAACTATATTACTATGTCTTTATATGGGTGTTAGTCTCAAAATAGATAGATAGATATATATATATATATGCCCATATATCACTTTAACAGCTTTAATTAACAAGTGAATGTAAGACGTAATTGAAGGATTTACCATATAACCAATAGCTTTCACTTATGTAATTAAATGGTTTATTTATTGTTCTCATGCATGATGTGTAGCTGGGAAAAACTTAGCTAATGGTGCATAAAATATTGTAATTTTAAGCATATATTCACTAAGGACAACTAGTCCTATTCCTAGTCAAAATAATATGGAAATATGTATTTTCCTTAGTTTAAACTATACGCAATAATGCACGTAAAATAAGAGGAAATTCTTAGTGTAGTTCATTATTATCTTAATAAACTTTAACCTGCTTAAGTTAACATTTACAATTTATGGTTATAAATATGTGACCATTACCATTTAGTTTCCTTCTAACATAGATTAAATATATTCATACAATTCCTAAGTGTATCTCTATAGGCCTATAAAACAGTATAATCATATCATCGACATTATAGGGAAGAGATTTGAAATTGATTGTCAATATAGCCTAAGATCATATGGCTCAACGCCAGTGGGTAAGGGTGCAGTTTAACATTTCTTAATAATATAATTGTGCTTGTGCACATTTGACTTAAGCTAGTTAACTTTAATTAATAACTTGCGGTCTAATTTTTGAAAGGCATGGTGTGTTTCTTAGTCCATTTATGTGAAATCTTTAACTACTGTTTAAGTCTTTATCTAGCATTTTTCAGTTGGGAGCACAATTAGGTTGGTGGTTCAATCAATTACAATAAGGTCTCCAATGTCCACGTAAGGATCAGGTTTTCTACATGATAACTGCACATACATATATATGCACATGTTAGTATTCATTTTATTCTTTGATACTTGTAAATAAACACTTAAGTGGCCAGTTCAAGAATACAGAGATTAGTCACACAACTATATAGTATCAAGATTCAATTAAAGCTGTTGAATCTTTCTCTAACTATTATTAATTAATCTAGTCCAAGTTTTCAACAAGAATGGGGTGTAAACTCTTCTTATAGCAACATCAACATATTAGTAATAATTTTAGGCCCAAGATAATTACCAGTTCATTAATATCTATCTCTTAACCATTAAATTCCATACAATATGAAAATACAGCATGAGTACATACCAATAAGAAAATGTCCATATTTAATCCTAAATATAAACTATCCCCTATATTATAATAACTATAAGTTAATATGCATATGAGTATATCTAATTCATAAAAGAATGCAATGATTACATACCCATCATTAATCAATTTTCTTTTGTTAAAAGAAAACTTTCTCACTCATAGATTTACTCACGTTATCTTCAACCAAACTATTCATAGCCTCCAATAATGTATATTAATTTAAAATTAAGCATTAGTCACGTGATAACCATACAACAGAATCATCATAATCAACAGTATATATGTGTAAAGAGTCCTCTTCCTACAGAAATCATATGGTGGTAATGGTTAAGAAAGAATTCTTAATCCTTGATCGTAGTTCATTGAGTTTTCTGGTTAATCATGTAAACAATCACCTATAAATGTACTAATAATTCTTAATATGAATAGTTAGCATGCTTTCGATATTTGACTCTAAATTCCATCAATTTTCAAGAATATCATCAACTCCATATGCTAACTTCTCTCTAAATTACCAACAACAATCATATCAAATTCTCAATATATATAAAAGCATAACAAAAGGAAAATTACATAGTCCACTCAATTTGGTGGTATTATTTGTTTATCATGTTTAAAGAATCTGAGCCATTTAATAGCATGAATACAATATTATGAACTAGTTAATTTTTTATGCAATTTAACAAAGAATATATACTTAAGACTATAATATTGTTGACCCTCACTTTTCACACTCGTGCAATTTCAGGTTTCTGTTGATTTGGTTAGGATTTAATCCCCGATATCGACCTCGATTATGCACATAGACCTCTGTGTCTTATTCTGTGTATTCTGGTGCACAAAACGCCTTAGAACTGGTGGGGCCCACCATGGCGCCTGGCGGGACCGCCACTTATTCTGGGTATTCTGTACATACAGAACATGACTCACTGTCGCCTAAATAGGGTAAAACACTTGAAATGCAAAGTATTGCATTTTTGGCCCTGGATACTATTCACCATGAATAGTGCATAGGGGGGCCCACTAGGAAATAGCGGGGCCCGCAACCCCTAATAACCTATTCTATGTATTCTGTATTTACAGAATACATCTTCCAGTCACCTTACGCAAGGCACAACACTTGGCATCGCAAATGCCATCTTCTGGGCCCACCACGATGGAGGGCCCACCTAGGACACTAGTAGGGCCTATACTTTCTACTGGTCTATTCTGTGTATTTCGTACTTACAGAATACATTTCACACCTGCCTACGCGTGGTAGGATACACAGAATGCAAAATATTACATTTTGAACTTAAGTCACTATTCACTATGAATAGTATGCAGGCGGGGCCCGCCTTCCCCAACTAGCTTATTCTGTGTATTCTGTACTTACATAGTACATTTCGCTGCTGCCTTGCATAAGGCATACCCCGTGGCATCCTGAATGCAGCATTTCCAGGCTCACTACGCTGTGGGGTGGGGCCCGATAAACACTAGTGGGGCCCGTTTCCCATTATAGTCCATTTTGATGTATTCTGTACGCACAGAATACATCCTACCTGCTGCCTTACTTGAGGCAAAACGCTTGGCATACTATTTGCCACTTTCCAGGCTCTTTTGTGCTGTAGGGCCCGCCAGGGTACTATTCATCATGAATAGTACCTAGATGGGCCCATCGCCTAAATTCACCAATTTGTGTGTTCTTGACGCGCAGAACACATTTCCGCTGATGCCTACGTGAGGAACGACCTTCTGGCATGCCAAATGCCATTTTGGGCCGAAACTGGGTCGCAAACCCTAAATTGGGCCCATTAGCCAAAACTCGATGTTCGGGTCTGAATTTGAGAAAATTTATAACTGCAAAGTTTCTCAGAATGTCGATTACACTTCGGTTGACATATGGCACACATCCGATTTTGCCCGTATTGAGCGGAGTGCATCGTGATGTGCGTAGCACATTGCACTATGTGCTATGCACATCGCACTATGTGCTATGCACATTGCATAGTAACTCCATAAAGATACGTTTGGTCGGGAGCCCTCTCGGGACCAAATTTGGAAAAACTTTCTTCTACAAAGTTGTTCCTTACGTCGAATAACGTTTATAAGCTTCGGGGTGCATCCCGAAAATGACAGCAGTGGGCCCCACGTGAAGGATTAAAAGGCAATGTGTGGCGCACATGGGCAATGTGTGGCGCACATTGGCTATGTGTGGCGCACATTGGCTATGTGTGGCGCACATTGCCTTCAAAAATTTTCAAATCTGGGTGAAAATTACAAAATTGCCATGCTCGATTTTTGCTCTATAAATATAGAGCTTGGGGTCTGAAGAAAGGATCCCGAAAATTGCCTAAAGGCAAGCCAAACCTCTGCCAAAATCATTTCATAATTAATTAGGCCCCTAATTAATTAAATCACTTGGATTTAGTGACAAAATCGGTTAGTTTAGGCTCCCTAAACACGGAATCAAGCAAGATCAAGAAGAAAATTCGACCGGAATAAGGTAAATTTCCCATTTTCTTCAATTTTCTTCATTCTGTCACTATTCTGTGAGGGATGTGCTGTGCACATCACCTCATGTGCGCCACACATAGCCTATGTGTGGTGCACATGGGGTCATGTGCTGCGCACATCGCCCCAAAATTTTCCAGAAAATGCTGTTTTTCGTCCGATCTGGCCAATCCAAGGCCATTCAAGGCTTTTCCATGCCTTGGATGCCTTGGATCTGCCCTAAATCTAGCCGGATTTTAAATAATTTTAACTTTAAAATTATTTTTCTTGATTTGGATGCA
>CANYBF010830789.1:0-18922 GCA_948192965.1 Dalechampia spathulata
TTTGTCATGCAGTTTGGCTGAGAAACTTATTGAAGGAGTTAAACTTGGCACAAGAAGGACCAACAAAGATTGGTGTTGATAACAAATCAGCAATTGCTCTTGCAAAGAATCCAATATTTCATGATCGATCAAAGCACATAGATACTCGATTCCATTACATTAGAGAATGCATTACAAGAAAGGATGTACAGATAGAGTATGTCAAGTCACATGATCAAATTGCTGACATCTTCACGAAGCCACTGAAATATGAAGATTTTGCAAGGATAAGGAATTTGCTTAGACTTATGAAACAAGTTTAAGGGGGAGTGTTGAAATAATAAACTTGTTAGGTGAGATTTGAAAATTGTATTAAAAATTATATTGTGTATTAGGTGAGGTTTGAAAATTATTGTATGGTGTATTAGGTGAGGTTTGAAAATTATTGTATGGTGTGTTAGGTGAGGTTTGAAAATTATTGTATGTTGTGGTAGGTGAGGTTTGAAAATTGTATTGAAATTGTATGGTGTGTTAGGTGAATGTTAGGTGTGTGATTTTTATAATGTTTATTAGGTAAAATGTTATGTGTGTTTGTGTGATGTGTGTTTGTGTGATGTGAGTTTGTTATCAGAATTATAAGTTTGTTGTAATAAGAATTTTATAATTCTTCTTATAAATTTATTTTAGTGTTAACAGTACAACTTAAACGGGTAACCTGCCAAACTAAACAATGTGAGTAGTTTATGTATATTTTTATATTTTAATGTAATTTTTTTTGTTAGTTATGTTTGATTGGATAATTTTTATATTAAAAATTATAAAATCAAGTACTTTTTTATAATTCATTATCAAATTTTATGAAAATGTATAACTATTATTTTAAAACATTTAAAAATAAAAAATGAGATTATCTTTTTTAACTGGAAGGAATAATTTTCTTGTAATTATTATAGTTCATTCGTCCTAAAAAAATAAATTTATTAATTTTACATATAAATTAAGAAAATAAATATTTACCTTTTTTTTGAGAAATACAATATATAAAATCCCTCTTCGTGATTCCAATTAATGGCGATAATTATGCATAGCAAAGTAGTTCATTTTTTATGCTTAGAAAATTTAAATATTGTGTTTGAGATTTTTCTTCAAGATTAAAAAAATTCAAATTTTCATTTAATTTTTTTATTCCAATTTTTTAATTATTTCATTCACCATTTTAGAATAATTTCAACCATTGGAAAAAATAATAGGGAAAAATATATTTTAACCATAATGTCAAACATGTCTTACAATTTTGAAAAATTGATAAAAAATATTATTTTGAAAATTATATATTCGAATAAATGATTTATCAAAAAATTAAAATCTATCATTCAAATTAAAAAAAATACACTTTTTAAATAATTAATATGGGTTTTAGTATGAAAAATACTGCATGAAATAAATATAAAACAGTATATATGTTTATATAATATCCCAGATAAAATTAAAATAACAAAAAATATTATGATTGATGTTTATTTTAACATAAACGGTAACAGCACGAGGTTCTCATTGCTACAACTTTATAGTTATTAACCATAAGAATTGTGCTATATATAGGGGCAACCATGGAGACTGTTTCTCAAATCTAAGCTCCAACAAAAGCACCCCGAAAGAAAAAAAAAAGAACAGGAAGTCGAAGAACCCAAGGCATGGCACTAGCTGGAAATTTACAGGTAGATGTTGAACTCAAGTCTTCTGCACAGGAGGTCTTCAAACTTCTCGGCAAAGAAATTCACCATATTCCTACAGCTTCCTCTGATAAAATTCATCAGATTGATGTTCATGAAGGTGATTGGGAAACTTCTGGCTCTGTCAAGCTTTGGACATATACCATTGGTAATCTTTCTTTTTTCTTTCCTTGTCAAAAAGCTCCGCCATTGAATATTGATATAATTAAGCCGTAAAAACTAAAGCCTCTCGTATCTGTAATTTGTCTGTTACATCGAACTATACTCTTACATCTAAGCGAGTCCCGGGCTTGAATCTATTCATTTAATTTCAAAATCTTAATTTGCAGTTATAGTAGTTTATCATGTGACAGTACTGCCAAGTCAACGTTTCTTGGTTATATTGATTAGTTAATTATGATAATTGATCTTAATTAACAAAAAGTTGGTTCATGCATGAAACGCATACAGACGGAAAGCCGGAGATATTCAAAGAGAAGGTGGAAGTGGACGAAGCAAACATGGCGGTGACATTGATTGCAGTGGAAGGGCACGTTCTTGAACAATACAAGAGCTACAAGCTTACTCTTAAAGCTGTTCCGAAGAATGTCGGAGGCCTTCTTAAACTCAACTTGGAATATGAGAAACTCAATCCCAATGACTCACCACCAACCAAGTACCTAGATTTCGCCGTTCACGTTGTCAAGGATATCGACGCACACCTTATTAAGGCCTGATGATCTTCATCGGAATATATATATATATATATATATATATATATATATAATAAGTTTGTGCTTGAGGGTAAAACCCTGGAAACCTTTCCGGGATTTAACCAGAGATCAAACATACATGTCGACAATCATCTTATCGTGCCGCAGCAAGAATGATGACGCTTTCCCTTCTGACATGGAGCATTATATTGCTATATTATAAAAATATGGATGTTCATATAATAAATGTGAGGTATTGTTTGTTGGCCTGCATTTCAGTCATGTTTCGTACTTTCTAATGTAAAATTTTAGGGTTTTGCATGGTAATTAATTGCAATTTCATATGAATTCTTGATCAACCATGTCCCCGGTATTTGCTTGTGGCGAACATGTTATATGTTTTTTTGAATATATAACTTCTTTTTCAATCGATCATTTCCTCCCACACACAAAACAAATTTGGAACCATCTTTTGCCAGTCAAAACAAAGAGACAAAAGGAAAAGAAATTCTCAGCACATGTTAAATAAGACTAGATACTCTTTTATGTTGGCGGGCAGGAAGTGTAATTAGGTGCTGGAGCGAGCTAGGAAAATGGCTGCCAAGTTGCAGTTTCTAGCTTATGGATAACATAAGACTTGATTAACTTGAATTAGAGTCTAGTATGTGATCAATATATATATATATATATCGGAGTCTAGTAAAGAAAAAGAGGAAAAGAAGGCCGAGTGAAGATTAATGGAAACGAGACTTGCAGTCAGTGACTTGACTTTTATGTTAATCCTAACTACAGAAAGAATCTTTATATCATCCATAAATATCTCTAAAATCAAAACAAAATAACATGTTAAAAGAAATATTTATCATCTTTGCGATAAGAAAACTCAAATTGAACTTAAATAATTGATTTTGTAACAATAATGGAAGTTGATCTTGATTTGATAATTAATGTAATTCAGTTGTTTATATCTCAAGTCGAATATCACAAGCTCTAGACGAAAACTGGTGACGCCCACTTACATCGAACTGTGGGAGCCGAGTTCCTTGTATGGAGTTTATCTTCTTATTTAATTGTCCAAATCTAAAACCTCGCCTGGATAGGGATGTTTTGTTACCATGTTGATATCAAGAGGTGATCCGTTTATCGCGGACGTTTTAGATTTTTAATGATGCAATCGGCTCCTTCGATTTCAGAATTGATCAGGAAACTTGCAGCATGTTATCATGAAACCTGACAGACCAGAGGAGGAAGAATAACCGACTGAGATTTCTCAAGGAAATACTGAAGCTTGGAGGCAGCCGGATATGTTAGGTTTACGTTTTTATTTATAAAGATTCAACCACCATTCGAGCAATTCAGGATAACTTAACACTTGAACATTTAACCGACGATAAATATTTCATCTCCCGTTGCCTTTTTCAGAAGATAAGATATTTTTGAGAACGTGATTTTCATTGTTCTTGTCAATTTTTGGATCATTAATTAGTCTTTCAATTTTGGATCTTATGGAAAATATGGCAATATTTTGTCTGGACAATCACCAGTAGCGGACTAGGACCTCCATTAAAATGTAGAGTGAAAAAAATCATTTCAAATAAAAAAAAAAATAATGAGATTCTTAGAAATACATAAGCAATAAATATATATATTGAATATCTAATTTTTTTTTAAAAAATTATGTGATTTTCAATTTTAATTATTAAATCATCATAAATGTGAAAATATATAAAGAACTTAACTTTTTAAAAGCTATTTGAAGCTGAAGGGTTAATTTATAAACACAAAAACATATAAAATAAAACTAAAATATATATTTCTTAGAATATCTAATTTTTTTTAATAAATTATTTTGTATTTTATATTAGTCAATAAACCGTTAAAATAGACTAATTTAAATATGAGCCGGGTAAGATTTTTAAATGACAAACTATCTAATAATAATAATTTTATAAATTAAATATGATAAATATTCACGAAATATTAGAATATGACCCAGTTTGAAATAATTTTAAAGAAGTGATGATCTCTTTAATGTCCGTTAATAGCTTTGCCCAATTTAACTGCGTCACTTGAGTGTTCGGTGAAGGACATATATCAGGCCCCTTTTTATTGGGGTTTATAGGATGTTGTGCTGAGCCTGATATTTTTTATTTGTTCGGTTGCTGGACCACTAACTACAAGAATCAAACTGTGAAAAATGGAAGACATGATTGTGTCTGGGAATAACAGGTGATTATCAAGAGATTCTGTTTCCATACAAACAATATTATCTTCTTCTATATTCGATTCATAATATTATATAATTCTGATGCTGACTGAGAATCTTTCCACTTCTGGACCAGCAATAACAGGCTATTTTTATTCTCTTCTTCTACCATAAATAAGCTTAAGGCCAAGTTGCGTTCCATCCTTGTTACTTGCCTCAAATATGGCTCAAGTGGAAAAGCTGGAGGTTCAGACTCAGATAAGATCATCCCCTGATAAGTTCTATGAGATTTTAAGCCGTAAAGCGTATCTCATGCCACAAATCTGTCCTGATTACGTTAAGGACATCAAATCTCTTCAAGGTGACTGGGGGACTGTGGGCTCAGTCAGGCTGTGGACTTATATTTCAGGTAAGACTGCAACAACTAATTAGTTCATTGTATTACATGCTGCTGGAATATTAAATAAGACTTTACAAACACCGATACTAGATGCACGAATCTGCAAACTTGACAAGCTAGCCTGCATGATATATGGTGCTAGGAAATTCCGAGACGGTGAAGGAGACTGTGGAGGCCGTAGATGAGAAAACCAGGACAATCAGTTTCAGGTTGTTGGAAGGAGAGATCATGAAATACTACAAGACTTACAAGCCAAGTTTTCAGGTCACTGCAGCGGGAGCGGGCAGTTTTGCCAGATGGACCATACAATACGAAAAGCAAAACGAGCATGTCCCACCTCCTAATAACTACTTGGAGTTTTTGGCTAATTTCAACAACACCGTCGATGCATATCTTCTGAAAATGGGGCAAACATAGCATGAAATTGCATGTAATGCTTTTTTAATATGTAGTTGCTGTTTACCATACTATAATAACGCTGCGGAGCTTGCAAGCAGCGACCTTTGTTCTAAGTTATTTGCGTGCTCCTTCCATTTATCAGAATAAATTACGATAGCTGGATTTCGTCCTTTTTCTCCCCTTTTATCCTAAACAATTTTAAAATAATTAAATGACCCAGTTCTAATATAATAATGATAATTGACTAAACTAGTCATTAAAAAAATTGTGGGTAAGCTGTCAATGAAGTACGGAGTGGAACTAGACACAAAAATAATAAAATTTTATGTAAGGAAGTTCTGAAATGTAAAAAGGTAAGACGATTAATAGATCATTTGTTCCGGAAAATAAATTGAAAAAACTATACAGAGTTCTATCCTTATGCATCTATGGATCCTCCTATCAAACAAGGTGTAAACATGCACGGAGATGAGCTTTAGCAATCACCGCATTTGCTTGAACAAAACGTTTTTGAAAAAAAGAAAGGGAAGAAGAGGAAGAAATGTTGAAATCGAACCTCCTGATGAGGAAGACGGAAGCTGATGTTGAAATCGAACCTCCTGCTGACAAGCTCCATGATATATTCGTTGGCAGATCACCCCACTTCCCCAATACTTCGCCTGACAAATTCCAAACCTGCGTGTTACATTAAGGTGAATTTGGGAAAGAGGGCTCGGTCCTCTACTGGTGTTACGTTCATGGTAATCTAAGTTGGACTGTGTCATTATTATTATTCCCTAGAAAAATTTATAGCATTATTTGCTGCTTTTCTTGATTGGATAAATTCTGACTAACGTTTCAACTCCAAAATCTTCAAGCCCTGAAACTTTTGCAGTACTAATTACTCTATAATTGTATTTTGATCTGGTATTTACCTTTTTCTTTTGGGTTAATTTCAACAGATGAAGTGGCTAAAGTTTGCAAGAAGATGGTGGAAGCCAAAGACAATGTGAAGTTATCAACTACTTTCAAAATGATAGAGGGAGATATATTGAAGGAATACAAGAGTTTCAAAGTTATCGCCCAAGCTACACCCAAGGGCGAGAGTGAGGGCTGCATCGTGCGCTGGACCCTCGAATATGAGAAGCTGAACCCAAATATTCCTGATCCAAAATCCTTGCTTGAATATGTCGTCCGTGTCACTAATGACATTGATGCCCACCTTACACCAGCTTAAACCAATCCTCATAAATTAAAAATCAATGCACCATATCGATGAATAATATGTTTATCGTCCAAACTTATGTATGGCTTGGATATCGCTCATGTACTGCATGGATGATGAAATAATATAAAATGTTATTATCAATAATTATATATTTTTAATATATGGATTAAATTAATATATATTTTTTGAATTTTAAATTTAATGTGTCTAGATTATATTATGAAAATGAAATGTTGAGACATTGATTCCAATTTAAGTAAATATTTTCTTTTTAACTTTGCAGTTCTGTTTTTTTTTTTTCTCTGTTAATTTTGAGGAAAGGAGAACAAAGAAATTGATTGAGGAGATGCAGTAGAACAAAGAACTTGGCGATTTTATGGCTTGCCTGAACGGCGGGAATCTAGTCAAGGTTTCCCAGGTTACTCATAACTTACTTCTCGTTAACCAAATTGAGCTGCAGTTGCCAATCTACTTGTATTGCATTATTGTATCTGGGCAATCACAGATAACTATCAAGAGATTCTGTTGTACAACAATATTCTCATCTTATATATTCGATTTACTGTACTAACATAATTCTGATCCTCAGAATTTTTCCCCTTCTGGACAGGCAATAACAAGCTATTCTCATTCTCTCCATTTCCTATTACAAATAAGCTTGAGACCAAGGTGCGTTGCATCCTTATTGGATTTTCCATTCCTATATCCTTTCTTTGTTGCCTAAAATATGGCTCAAATGGAAAAGCTGGAGGTTCAAACCAAGATAAGATTATTCCCTGGTAAGTTTTATGAGATTTTAAGCAGTAGAACGTATCTCAAGACGGAAGTCTGTTCGGATTTCGTTGGACATAAAATTTCTTCAAGGTGGCTAGGGACTGCGGCTTAGTCAGGCTGTGAACTTGAATTTTCATGTAAGACTACAATGAGTAGCCCATGTTCGATAATATGTAGCAAGAATATTGATCATAGATGTATCCATACAGCAACTAAGATTATAGCTCTTATGATGATCTGCCTAATAAAGTGATAACACTTGGCAAACACCAATATAAAGTGCATCAATGGTAAATTGGACAACCACGGTTCTGTTTGCCACGAATTTGGAAATTAGTAATTGTGGGCGTGCCAGAGGTTAAACCTCAATAAATGCGCTGGACGATTGTGGTTCCTCAAGCTCCTTTGATAATTCGCTTGAACGTATTAAATGACTCGTTTTGAATTAACTTGAGAAATATTAATGAAAATATGAAAATAAACAAGAAACTGAAGAATAACCTTAAGAAAATGGTTTGTATTAAATGAAAAACAAAAACCTTACTTAAAGTATGAATCAAGCTTTAAAAACAATGCTTGAATGAACAAATGAAATAGAAGAAGTTCTAGTATTTTGTTGTGATAGTTGTTTTGTCTTGATTACTTCCTCCTTTGTTCCTCTTACTTTCCATTTTATATATGGGAAAAACTGCTGAAGTAAATAATTACTGCCCATATAATTGCAGTAACTATTCACCTCTTGAATCTGTTACTCAGGTTCCACGTTTCAGTTGATCCATCATAATAATTTAATTGATTAACCAAGCTTTATAATTAATTAGCTAATTAATCATTTGAGCTTTCCATAATTAATAATTTAATTAATTATTCCAGCTTTCTACAATTAATTAGCTAATATATTAACTTCAATTCAACTCTTAATTAATTTTAAATTAATCTTAAGCCCAACAGGTTCATAATGTTTTCCGGTGGGAAATGCAGAGATGGTGAAGGGGACCTTCATATGAGAAAAATGGGACAATTACTTTGAATTTGTCGGTTGAAGAGATCATGAAATACTAGGAGACTTACAACCCAAGCATTCAGGTCACTGCAATGGAACTGGTGCGGGCAGCTTTATCAAATGGACCCTGCAATACGAAAAGCAAAACGAGCATGTCCCATCTCCTGATGATTACTTGGAGTAATTGGCTAATTTGATGCATTCCGAAAATGAGGCAAATATAGTATGAAAATGCATGCGATGTTTTTTTTAATATATGTCGCTAATTACTGTACTATAATAACGCTTCAGAGCGTCAAAACTGAGCCCTTTGTTCCAAGTTACGTGCATGTTCCTTCCATTATCAGAAAAAATGACGATATCTGGATTTCATATCCATCATAAAAGATAATGCATATAGTTTGCACTTCGTATCATTACAGTGGAAGAGCGATGGGAAGGTTGGGTGGGCTTCAGCACAGCCCGACTCCATCAATAATTCTTATAAATATACATGTAACTTTTATTTAATTTAATGGAATTTTAATCCCTTCACTATTATTAACATGCATACATGAGAAGAATATTATCATTTATGTCTTAAACCTATCCACTATATATCATTTTCTAATATTTGTATCTAAAACATATAATTAAATTTATGTACTTATACAAAATTCATGATCCACATAAATGATATCACGTTAGCAGAATAATTTGTTCAACAAAACCCACAGTAGTCGGGCTTGAGCAGCCTAGCGGCACCAAGACCCACCTTGTGTATATCATGATGGAGGCTATCATAATGGAGGCCAAGCTATGATACGTAAGCGTCATGTCCACTCATGTCTATCATCTCCCACCAGCCGTCTATCATTATCAAGAATATAAATGAATCCAACCAAGTTCAAATTTACTTTATTCAAACTCTTCTTCATTTATAACATAGATAACCTTGAATCGAATTTTTTAAAATTTTTTAATGTATAATTTAAACGAGTTTTAAATAAAATTAATAAATATATATTATAATATAAATTATTCATTTTTTATTTAAAAATAAAAAATTATTAATAAAAATATTATATTTTATAAATATTTATGATTTTATATCAATAATTAAATTAAAAATACTTTTATATATTTATATGATTATAAATTTATATATTATATATCTAAAATTAAATTCTTTATATAAATTAATAAGTTAGCTCAAAATTTCTTTACATTTATTAAACAAATTTTACTAAACGAATTTTTATCGAATTAAATTTCAAATAGCTCATAAACGGCTTGACTCGTTTGCACCTTTTGACTCGTTTGCACCTTTAATCATGATAGAAGTCAGGTTATAATACTCTCATATTATATCAAAATGATTATTAAATTTTACTATTTATTGAAAAAAATTATCATAATTTTATATAAAAATTTAATATAATACATGATTAAAAATTAATTCATATATATTCATTCTTTTTAATTGATAATTTTATAGTATTTAATATATAATTTTAACTTAATCAATAATTAAAATTAATATTTCATTGTACTTTATTTATTATTTAAAAAATATTTTATTTAATATTTATTATCTTTTTCTCATAATTTAATCATCAATTTACAATTACTAAAAATATAGATTGAAAAAAATTATAAAATAAACATAATGAAAATATTATTTCTTAATATAATATAAAAATATATTATTTAATTTTATTTTAATTTTTAAAAAAATTTATAACAGAAAATGCTAATCTAACACACTTTTAGATGTAAATAAATACATATATATACTCTAATATATTAATAATATAGCACTAATATGTATTAAAAGCTGTTATTAGAATAATTTATTTAATATTCATCAAAAAATTTTACAATATATTCAAATATATATGAATAAATGAATATAAATTATTGATTAAATTATAAAAAAAATGTGATAAATATCATATAAGATATCAATCGTTAAATAATAAGCAAAATATATACAACTCTTTATTTTAATTAATAATTGTATTAAAATTATATATCAAATAGTATAATTATTTTAAAAAATATGAGCATGCATATCTTACTTTTTAATTGTTCATTGGTAGACATATTTTGTAGTGAGAAAAATAATCAATAATAAGTTTTAAATTTATAATTGATTATATTACATAACACGCATCTACTAGTATACAATTTGTAATTGTAGTATAAGGATGTTGATATCATAAGAATTAGTATATCGACTATTAGCTTTCATTGATTATGTATTATTTACAGATTTAAAACTAACAATTAAACTAAATTGAGATTTCTAGTCATTTTTATTTATTAAAATTGAATATTCAAATAAATTTTCATTAATCAATTGATGATAATTAGTATTAAATGAAATGATAATTATGTAAAGATGAATTTTCATTAGCTTTTTCTAAGATTCAATTAACCTATTACAATTAATTAATTACCTACCTTAATGATAATTAGTTAATTGAAATGCATTAATCCCTTTTATTTAAAAATCAATCCTCATGAGTGAAATTCTTATTCATAGATAATCTACATTCATGTTCATATTATGCTATCTAATAACTAGCTTACCTTATAATATAATTTAATCTTTTAAGATATGTAATTAAACAAGTTCAATTTTAATCTTAGTCATTAAGCATCATGATAAAAATCAACAATAAATACCAACAATAATGTTAAAATTACCATCAATTGATACAATTCCAAACTAATTCATAATTAAATATTCAATCTTTAATATATATCTTCTCATAACCCTTTAATATAAATAATTAAAGGTAATTGAAAATACTATTACAATCAATCAAGAGTAAAAACTTAAAGGTTCATGAATTTATAAAAAGAAAAGGATCTTCAAAAACTTAAAGGTTCATGAATTTATAAAAAGAAAAGGAAAATTGTAAAACACTTTCTAGTAAAATTTGAAACTAATTCTAATTATAATTAAAAAAAAAGAGAAAATGATAAAAAAAAATGAAGATAAATTATTGAATGAATGGTTCTTTTAATTTAATGAAAAATAAAATTTATAAATGATATAAAAATTTAAATTCAAATATTTAATATATTATATATATTATTGATACTTATTAAAATTATTAATATTTTAAACTGAATAATATTTTTTTATAATATTTATATTTTAAAATACAACAGTTATAAACAAACAGAAATTATTGTGGATAAATTTATTTCATTAAATGTGAACAGTAAAAAGAGTCATTTTCCATTGGGCTTCGGACGTTTATGTATCGGGATGATACGCGGGACATGCAAATCTTGCAGTTGCATAGCTCAAACATCAAACATCAAATCCCATCAAAAAACGTCATGAGTGAGCTGTCAATGCGTTTGAAAATAGAAACAAGTGCATAATAAATAAATAATTTTAATATTTACGCACCATTTATTGTAGAAAATAGTTTCAAATATTAATAGAGTTTCTATATAAATAATAAAAGTAATTCTACTTTCCTTCTTTCTTTTTTTTTTCATGCAATTTTTTTGACTTTAAGGTTATTCTTCCTGGTACTTGGGATTCCACATGTACTATCTTATCGGGAATTACGATGTTCTTCGCATTTTCTACCACAGAAAGACCAATCCACCAAAACCCAGGATGCTTGCATTAGATTACACATCTTACGTGTTTTGATGTGACATGAATTTCCAATCGAATGTCATGTTATGTACAGGGTACAAAATTATTAATTCATGATAACTATTTTTTATGATATTTCAAAAAAAATTTGTAATTTTAAATGCATAATAAAAATAAAAAAAATACAAACTATATCTAATTTATATTTTTACGGTGATGGTAAGAATTGTAATTCCAGTCCTATAAGAATTGTAATTCCAGTCCTATCTAAAGGCTATAATCATACTTAACATCGATTATGCTTAAAAAAACTCAACTTTAGTAGGTTTGGTTATTATAATGCATATGAATATTGCTATTACTCGTTTAAATCCAAACTCATATATATATATATATATATATATAATCCTCTAAATGTAATTTTTTTATTTAAGAAATCAAAAAAACTAAAAAATGTATATCTATAACATAAACATTTAAATGAATTATTATAATAATGGATATACTCCAGGTATATCAAAATTCATTGAATTTTAAATGAATTTAAGAAACTTAACTAAATAAATATTGAATAAAATATGAGTGGTATATCTCATTTTTGAGCATATATTTAGAATAAAATATTTTATAAAATATATATATTTAATTAAACATTTTATTTAGTTTATAAAATTAAAAATAAAAAAATATATTTTATAAAATGTAAAATAATTTAAATATTACATTTGAAGTAATAATTTTTCAAAATATTTTATTTTTAATACTCATAAAGTATAATATTTTATATTTTATTTATCTTTATTAAATTTATTTTAAATAAAATAATATAATTATCAAATATATATATTTCATAATATACATATTTAATAATATATATGTATATTTATTTATTTATTTTAAAATCATATAAATCGAATAAAAATGAAATCATTTTTTCCACGTAAATGCAAAAGTAATACACTAAATTAATTTAAAAAAATTGCTTTTAATGCATAAAAGCAAATAATATGATAGTTACGTTATGATTTTTCTTGAAAAACAAACAAAAGAAATCCATACTTCTGCTTTAAGATATGCTTAAGTAATAGTAGCAGAATTATTGGGTAGATTGGTCCATGTGATTGAATCATCGCTCTAACCTAACTTGTTTACATTTTTCAAAGTAAGGCTATATCTAATTTCTTACTTCAATTAATCTTTTAAATATTTAATTTTATAACATAATTTAGATAGCTTTATTATTAATAGCATTTAATATCATGAGTTAAAAATATTTTGACATTTTTCCTATCTAATTTGCTAATTTATTATATTTCAAATCTTTATATGAAAAACACTTATATACCACTAAATAATTACAATAACTAAATTTTAATTTTTAGTAATTAAATTTATAACATAATTTATACATTAAACACATAAATAACTTTAATACTTATATAATTTATTATTTAAATTTCATTTTTTAATTTTTGAATGTTTAATTTTATTATATATCACTTGAAATTCAAAACTCGCGGTTATATTTTTATGATTTAACCTAAATATATTGATTTAGATTTAACATATGAGCTTATTACAATTTTTTTTAAAAATAATATAAATTTATTATGAAAATCCATTACGAGGAGAAAGACTCACATCAGAATCAGTTGGAACCTGTAATTATTCAAAATAAGAGATCTCGACGATGGAATCACCTGACGAGAACTGTCAAGCAAGTTATGGTTGAGGAAGGAGGACCCTCTAGCATTTAGGAAGTTCAGTTTAGATAGGAAGCTTCTACATGTTTTGGGACTGCAATGGTTGAGGTGGCTAGCCTAAAGCCACAGGGAGAATCATGAATTTCTTGTGGTGGAACTATCAGGGTATTAGGCAAGCCCTGATAGGTAGGGGTGCTCAAGGACATTATCTATCTTGTTTGAGTATGAAAAGTCGGGAGGGAGAGTAGCTGACTCCAATGCTATTTCTATTTTTCATGAATTTGTGGATGGTTTGAACCTACAAGAACTTGGATTTCAAGGAGAACCTTGCACTTGGACTAATAGGCAGTATGGTATTAAGGAGATTAAGCAACGTTTGGATCGTGTCTTCTGTAATGCTCACCGAAGATCTCTTCATCCTTGGGCTCAAGTGATGCATGGTGGATTTATAGGGTTTGATCACTGCCCTCTTATGCTTAGTTCTTGTCTCAAATCTTATAGAAGGAGGGCCAACTTTAAATTTGAGTCTAAGTGGTTTGATTCTTCCCAGTGTGGTGACATCATTAGACATGCTTGGTATTCTTTAACAGCAGATCCTTATAGCCTCATTCATGTACTGGATCAACTTAGAAATTGTCAATGGAGCCTTATTTCCTGGAGTAGGAGTACTCAGTTTAACATAACTAAAAGAATTAAAGACGTGAAGAGTCAATTAAGGTGTATCCAATCTCAACCGTCGACAGCCAATAGCAAGAAAGCTGAGAATGAGCTTATTTTAGAGTTGAACAATCTTTGGAGGTAGGAGGAGCAGTATTTGTATGGTTGTCTGTAGGTGATAAGCATACTAAATTCTTCCATGCCACTACCTTACAGAGACATCAGGTAAACCACATTATAAAATTGAAAGATGTCAATGATGTTTAGGTTGATTCTGAAAATGCAATTAATGCTATGATTATTAGTTTCTTCAGAAATTTATATACTGCTTCTAGTGACGATCCTTTAAGTGTTGATTTGAATCATATTGATAAAGTGGTCTCATCTGATATGAATCATTCTTTAATTCCTAATGTTTCGAATGCTAAAATCATGCATGTTGCCTTGTCTTTGGGTCCTCTTAAAGCCTCAGGTCCAGATGGTTTTCCAAGGATTTTTTCAGGACTTACTAGGATATTATTGGGGATGATGTTTGCAAAGCTATTAGAACTTTCTTCTTATTGTGTCATATGTTTCAGCGTGTGAACCACACCAATATTACATTCATTCCCAAGGTTAATGCCCCTTAATATGTTTCCTAATATAGACTCATTAGCTATTATAATTTCCTCTATAAGATCATTGCTTGTCTCATAGTGAACCGGTTGAGATCGCATATGAATAGGCTGGTAGACCAATCTCAAGTTGCTTTTGTGTCGGGCCATGCTATCCAGGATAACATTCTGATTGCCCATGAGATGTTTCATTTTCTTAAGCAGAAGGGTCATGGGGAGAAAAGTCACATGGCTATCAAGCTCGATGTGTATAAAGCTTATGATATAGTGAGTTAGACATTTGTTGAAGCTTTATTACAGAAAATGGGTTTTATTCTATATTTATTTATTGGATTATGGAATCTGTCACCACTGTCAGCTACCAAGTCCTTGTGAATGGCTCTACTACTCAGTGTATCATTCCATCTCGAGGCCTTAGACCAGGTGATCCCCTTTTGCCTTTTCTATTTCTCTTTGTCACTAATGCCCTTTCACAAGCTATTGCTGGCAGGATGAGAGATAGGAGTATCCATGGTGTTAGAATTAATTATATATGCCTGACTATTTCTAATAATATCTTCTTTGCTCATGATGCCTTGCTTTTTGGTGAAGCAACAATTGAAGAGGCTTCTAATTTTATAGCTATTCTATGTGATTACAGCAAGCCATCGGGCCAAACCATTAATATGCAAAAATCCAATGTTTTATTTAGTGCTAATACCCCTCTTGATGTCAGGATCAGTATCCTTTTGGTGCTAGGTATGAAAGAGTTTCCCTATGATGCTAAATACTTGGGCCTCCCAGCAGTTTGGGGTAGATATAAGCCTCAAGCGCTTAATTTTCTGGAGCTAAGAATTAAATCTAAACTTCAGTGAAGCATCGTTTCTTATCTCAAGTTGGGAGAGAGACCCTTATTAAGTTAGTCGTCATGGCAATCCCTATGTACATTATGGCTTGCTTTAACCTACCAATCTCCTTCTGCAAGAGGGTCAATTCTTTGATTGCAAAATTTTGGTGGAAGGGTAATATTAATAAACCCTCGATGTCTTGGACTAGGTGGGAGGTTATTACAAGATCTAAGGCTAATGGTGGTTTAGGCTTTAGGGATATCTGTCTATTTAATAAAGCCTTATTAGCTAAGCAAGCATGGAGGATATTTAAGAGGCTAAATTCCTTGTTGGGTCAATTGCTCAGAGCTTTATATTATCATCATGGAGATTTCTAGCAAGCATGGAAAGGTTACAGAGCCTCATCGGGCTGGGGTGGTATTCTGGAGGGTAGGGACGCTCTTTTAATTGGTTGTCATTGGCATGTAAACAATGGCAAGAATATCAATATTTGGACTGATGCTTGGATCCCCAACCTACCTAAATTTTGGCTTTTTTCTTCCAAGTAAGGCATTGTGATCTTAATTTTATCTCTCAATTAAGGAGTTCTGACTCTCTTAGTTGGAATCCTATTTTGCTTAATACACTCTTCTTGCCTATGAAAGCTATTCAACCAATTCAAGTGGGCCCTTTGAATGCAGAGGATAAGATCATTTGGCACTTTGACAAGCATGGGGTAGTTTCAGTCAATTTATCATACCATGATTAAAGAAGCTGTTGGCCGGCTTGATCGACATCAACATGCTTCTTCTTCTGATTGCTCTAGCTTTTAGGGGAGATTATGGAAAGTCCCTATCATGTCGAAACTAAAACATTTCTTATGGAGAGTATCAAATAACTTGTTACCCACCTATAGGAATTTGCATCGTCGACATATAGTTGATTCTGCATCATGTCCATTGTGTTATTTTGTGATTGAAACTACTGTGCATATGCTGTTTTATTATAGTCATGCCCATGCCACTTGGTTTGCTATGAATATTTGGTTCATCCCAAGTATTGAAAATATTGTTTCTTTTCGTGCTTAGTTTGATCATCTCTTGATATCTTCACATGGTGATTCTTATGTTGAATTCATGAGCTACATTGCATTTACTGCTTGATATATTTGGAAGGCCCACAACAAATCAATCTTTGATATGATAACTCCAGCTCCTATGTTTTCTATTTCTAGATGTAGAACTGTAGTTCAGGAATGGCTTCTTAGCTTGGATTCGTAGTTGATGGTTTCTTCTTTTGGTTGTAGACCTCTTGTTGCTACAAGAATGTCCAATCGTGACGTGAAGTGGGCTGCCCCACCTCCTAATGTTTGAAAGTTTAATGTAGATGGTGCGTATAAAGAGGGTGATTCATGTGCTGCTATTGCTGTTATTTAAAGAAACCATCAAGGTGTGTTGATAGAGGATGTCACGCCCAGCCCATACCTGGAGTAACATGCTCCCGTAGCATACACAATGACCTCCCGTATGGAAAACCACTGTATACACTACAAAGGATACCTGTACACGTATAAATAGGCGTCGTATGGGGACAACAGATAGTGTGGCGGTGACATCAGTAAACAGAACCAAACATAACCCTGGATAACAACATACATTCAGTTGAATGAACATGTCTATAAACAAGTATATTCATTAATATACAAAGGTTCTGATTACAATAACCGTACAAACCACCACCAAACTACAAATACGTTACTGCCTCTCTTATATAGACAAGCTACAATACGAGGTTACAAAGAGAAAATATGCTCGGCTGCTCCAGACCACCTCGAGATAGGAATTCGCTGTTGAATCCGCCTCTTCGTTGACGTTAACAATCACTGCTCTGGGCCTTCTACCGTAGGCTCGGAACCTGCGTTCATCAATTAATAAACGCTGAGTCGAAGACTCAGTGGTACTAGCTATCATACATGCATAAAACATAGACAAACATGTCAAGTAACAGGCAATACGATGCAATGCTATGTTGTCCTGTTTTCTTTTCCTATTCTGTACTCTCTTCCCTCTTTCCTTGTTCCCTTATTGTGCACAATATATTTCCATACTGGATCCCTATGTACCGGTACTCAACTCCTGAAGGAGGACAACTGAAATTTTGGCTCGCAGGCCCTTTTATTACGCCTATGTCTCGAGACTCAACTCCTGAAGGAGGAAATATAATATACGATTCTATTATGGAATCCTGTAATATATGATCCAGCATGCCTTTCCTCATTTTCTCTCGCTCTGTTAGGCATTCGCACTCCCAGATGTCATGAATATGCTAACATACGAGAGTATCAAATGGAATCTCAAGCAAGAATCATGAAACTCAACAGATAACAAGCTCATAGCATCAAAGAATAGGCAAATACGGGAATTCGATCCCCAATCATCAAGTACTAAGCCATACTTGGCTTAAAAGCAATCAAAGAAGCAAAGAACAACTAATACTCAACAACCTTAACAAGCACGAACTAGTACTAACCTGTAAGACGGAAAGTTGCTAAGGTCTGATCACATCTCTAAGCTTCTAATCTTGCAAAACCAACTCCATTCTGCTTAATGCTCTGAAGAAAAAGGAGCTCTAGGGGGGTAGGGCTTTGTAAAACGAGTTTAGAAGAGAAAAGGGAAAAGAAACCTAAAGAAAAAGTTAGGTTAAATCCGCTTAAAATGGTATTTTAAGTCACGTATGGCCGTACCAAAAACTCGTACGTCCGTACCAACCGAAAAACCCTGATGGACTGATTTTCCTGCGAGTTGTCGTATGCCCGTACCACGTCTGGTATGCCCGTACGACCCCAAAGTTACTGACAAACCTAAATTCCTGCGAGTTGACGTACGGCCGTACAACCCTCTGGTACGCCCGTACGACCTCCAGGACCTCAATTCCCCTGTTCCCTCGAGCTTAGTACGCCCGTACGGCTATCCGTACGCCCGTACTGCATGCCTAAACTCAGAACATGCCTCAATCGAAGCCCCTAACTCTCCCAAAACCTGTAAAACACACTCCAAAACCAATCCTAACACATCAACATCACTGTCCCTCATCCAACCAAGAAGTCACACTTCCCAATAAGGCAACAGTGTCACATAATACA
>CANYBF010830993.1:0-13190 GCA_948192965.1 Dalechampia spathulata
GAAAATTAAATCTGTCAGTACAGAAATAAACTTCAGACAAAAATAAGCAACTTTAATGAAGACAGTACCTCATTTTAGGTTCGAATCGGCCTCCGGTTCATCAAACCAAACATTAATTAAGCAATTAATGAAAACAATTAATTTTAAAGCTAAAATCAAGTAAATCTGGATGATTTATGATAGATCCAGAACCCCAAGTGCACGATCTAGCTGCTGGAGTCACTGGAAAATTCAAAACCGAAGCGGTTCGGAAGCAGTTCGGGCAAAAACTGGGTTTTTCTGTGAAAACTGGGTTTTTCTGTGAAAACCAAAGCCAATGTGTGCCACACATTGACTGTGTGTGGTGTACAAGGGCAATATGTGGTGCACATGACAGAGAAAATCGAAGAAAAATCAAAAATTTTTCAGCAAAAACCCTAGATCCGGCCCCGATCTAGGTAGATCGAACCCAAAATCAGGTTTTTGCTCGTGGATTTGCATCCAAATCATGAAGAACAATTTTAAAGTTAAAATTATTTTAGATCCAGCAAGATTTAGGGCAGATCCAAGGCACCTAAGGCATGGAAAATCCTTGAATGGCCTTGGATTAGCCAGATCGGACGAAAAACAACATTTTTGAGGAAATTTTGAGGTGATGTGCACAGCACATGACCCCATGTGGGCCACACATAGCCTGTGTGTGGCACACATGAGGTGATGTGTGCAACACATCCCTCATAGAATAGTGACAGAATGAAGAAATTTGAAGAAAATGGGAAATTTACCTTATTCCGGTGGCTTTTCTTCCTTGATCTTGCTTAATTCCATGTTTAGGGAGCCTAAACTAACCAGATTTGTCACTAAATCCAAGTGATTTAATTAATTAGGGGCCTAATTAATTGATTGGAAATTTTGGTAGAGTTTTTGGTGCCCTTAGAGAGCAAATTTCGGATCCATTTATAGACCCCAAGCTCTATATTTATAGAACAATTTTTAGGCGTGGTAATTTTGTAATTTTTGGCCCGGATTTGAAGTGTTGTGTGGCGCACAACATGTGATGTGTGCCACACATTGCTAATGTGCTGCGCACATCATGTGATGTGCGCCACACATTGCTAATGTGCTGCGCACATCATGTGATGCGCACAGCACATCACTTTTATCCTGACGCGTGGGGCCCACTATGGTTGCTTCCGGGATGCGCCCTGAAGCATACAAGCGTTATTTGACATAAGGAACAACTTTGTAGGAGAAATTTTTTCCAAATTTTTTCCCGAGAAGGCTCCCGACCAATCGTCTTTTTATGAGATTACTATGCAATGTGCGGTGCGCATCGTGCGATGCGCTACGCACATCGTGATGCGCATCGCTCAATACGAGCTGAACAGGATGTCAACCATATGTCAGCCAAAGTATAATCGACATTCTGAGAAACTTTGCAGTTATAAATTTTCTCAAATTCAAACCCGAACACCAAGTTTTGGCTAATGGGCCGAATTTAGGGTTTGCGACCCAGTTTCGGCCCAAAATGGCATTTGGCGTGCCAAAAGGTCATTTTTCGCATAGATATCAGCGGAAATGTGTTATGTATGTTAAGAACACATAGAGTGGTGAATTTGGGCAGTGGGCCCACCTGAGTACTATTCATGATGAATAGTACCTTTGTGGGCCCCACGTCATAAGAGGGCCTGGAGAGCAGCAAATAGCATGCCAAGCATTTTACCTTAAGTAAGGCAGTAGAGCGGATGTATTCTGTGTGTACAGAATACATCAAAAAGGCACTATAGTGGGAAGCGGGCCTCACTGGTGTTTAGCGGGCCCCACAACGAGGTGAACCTGCAAATGTGGCATTCAGAATGCCATGAGATATGCCTTGCATAAGGCAGCAGCGGAATGTACTCTGTAAGTACAGAATACACAGAATTGGCTATTTGGGGAAGTGGGCCCTGCTTGTATACTATTCATAGTGAATAGTAACCTAGGTCTAAAATGTAATATTTTGCATTCTGCGTATCCTACAACGCGTAGGTAGGTATGAAATGTATTCTGTAAGTACAGAATACACAGAATAGGAAATAGGAGCAGCGGGCTCCTGTTATTGCTAAATGGGTCCCACCGCGTAGCGGGCCCAGAAGATGGCATTTGCGATGCCAAGCGCTGTGCCTTGCATAAGGCAGGTGGAAAATGTGTTCTGTAAATACAGAACATACAGAATAGGTTATTGGGGATTGCGGGCCCCACTTCTATTTAATGGGCCCCACCTATGTACTATTCATGATGAATAGTACCCGGGGCCAAAAATGTAATGTTTTGCACTTTATGCGGTTTGCCTTGCACAGGTAATAGGGAAAGGGTGTTCTGCATGCATAGAATACTCAGAATACGTGGCGGGTCCCGCCAGGCGCCATGGTGGGCCCCACCTGTCCTGAAATGTTCTGCGCACCAGAACACATAGAGGAAGACATAGGGGTCTATATGTATAATCAGGATCAATATCGAGGGCTAAATCCTAGCCGAATTAACGAAGATCTAAAATTATACGATGGTGAAAAGTGAGGGTCAACAGCTGCTCTTAGATGAGATGGATACAAAGATTGGTGAGCTTTACCACTCCTTTAAAATGCAACAGTAGTATGAGAAGCACACAGCATAATTCTTTTATCAAGCAATGTTCTAAATTACTTCTCTTTCATTTTTCCATTACTTCTACTTGTAATTTTGATGTTATGCCCATATTAGGACAATGTGTCTTAAGTGTGGGGGGATCTTTATATGTTTCTTTTGGTACTTTGGCAGCTCTTGATCTAAATTTTTGCAACACTCATCCTTGTTCTATGCCTCACTTAGCTACATTTGATTTCTTATGTGCCTAATTCTTAACTGAACCTTTGTAGAACTTTATGCTTTTGGGAATTGATTCTATTTTCTAGTCTTTCGAGCATGTTCTATTTTGATAACTTATTTAACTTTCAGCAATTTTTGACCAATTCCTTAGTTTTGGCTTGTAAAAGTTTTTACTGCACCTTACTTAGAATGAATAATTGTATTGGTATCAAAAATCTTATTTTTATGTTACTAAGTTTCTTGCCTGACAATACATTTGCAACAGGAAAATAACAAGGGAAAAAGAACGAAAAGAAAGTAAAGTGTTAAAATACCTACATTAGGCCTGTTTTGAGTGGTATGGCACTTATAGCCCATTAAACAGCTTGTGTATGGAGTAGCCAGTATAGGGATAATATGCCATTTCGCAGTTTAAATAGCAATATTTAAACATGAATTTTTTTTATCTTGCATCTTTTTCGATTGAAATTAGGTGGATCAAACCTAATTTTCCTTAAGTAGCTTAGCGAATGGAGTCATTAGCAATAGAAGAGTATCCCCCTTTTAGGCCATTTATGATCTCAAGTTGATTAAATTCCTAACTTATGAAATTTTGCAACTAACTGGTTGAATAAAATGTAGGTTGGGCAATGGATGCTTAGCAAGATAAATACTAGTTCTTTTTACCAACTACATTTTGCTTGAACTTAATATGAATAAATTAGCAAGGCAATGACTTTTTATAGCTGACTCTTGGGTTTTTTGTTGAATTTTGCTTGATGTTTAAATTTGCTTGATAAGTGGTCTTGCTAAAAAAACTAGGAATGGTAATTCATTTCTTTTGGCCATCTATTCTGTTAGAGGGAAGGTTAAGTTATGGGCATAAGAGAAACAATTTTATGGGCATATGAATGCTTAAGGGTAAGCATTAGATAAGTGTGGAGGTATATGATCGAGCACCAAACACCCTATTTTATTCCCATAAATAGCTCATTATAGCATAGTAAAGTTGCTAGAACAGTTAACTTGTCTATGTTTTATACTTTAGAGGTCAAAACTGGGAGTTTTGAAGAAATGTGCTTAAAAGGGTGACTTTATAACATATTTGGATTAAAGGCTCGTAATAAGGCTTATGGGCATAAGCTAGACCAAAACAACATGACATGTCCCATTTTCAAAAGCTAAACATGGAAGAGATTAGAAAAGATTTAAACTCTTGTAATCAAAGATTAAGCACAATATTTATCTCTTTATTTTTATTAGTTTATTAGTTTTATTTTTCTCTTATAAATAAGAACTTATTCTTATAGAGAGGGGTTCGATCTTCATAAGAACAATTAATTAGAACTTTGTTCATTGTTTTGTTTACCTTTCATTAAATTCAAGTCTTTATTTTCTTTTCATCTTTTTTTATTTTTTTATTTTTTACCAATGATGCATGGCTAGGCGCTGTTCTTTTTCTAATTGGAAGCGATTCAAGTTTATTCATTAATGACTATATGAGGTATAAACTATCTTAATTCTAATGGTAAAGCACTATTCTTTTTAACTCTAAATTTTGTAGAACCATTATAGTTCTTAGAGCATGTAAATAAGGCTTGTTGCATGACTCTAAGTTCCGCAAATTGCTAAGTGAGTTGCTTAATACAAAAAAGTCACTTGACTTGCTAAAGTAGTAACCAAGGTTCTATATTTTGTTACGGCTTGAGTAGTTTTCCATGTGAGTTAAAGGATCTAGTTTGAACATGAGGGATGCTAGGTCACGATTGTTAACTAGAATCAAGTCCTTCTAATTCCTAATGCAATTTTGGGAAGACTTATGAGAATCTTATTCCACTATGTCTATTTCAAAGTTAGAGGCATTTCATAAAGCTTGTTCATGGCATCTTACAAACTAAGGAAGGATTGGGGTGTACGAGACTGTCTCGCCAAACTATAACTACCTTAGTGCCATGTTGTCACTGGACTACAAATGAATTGATGATCATAGTTGATTGATGAACACTTGAAGCTTTCGATTGGGAGAATTTCTCTTTATTGAATTTCTTTTATTTCATTTTGTTAAACTTGTTTCTTCATTTTCTTTATTACTTTCCAAAATCCCTTTCACTTATTTCCAATGCAAAGAATTAAAGGGTTGAACCATCTCTATTGGATCAACCCTTACTTCCACTGCTATAAAATCATAATTCTTACGTGTTGGTAGTAAGGAATTAATTTGATGGTATCAACAGCCGATCAATTTCAAAATTAGGATCCTTTATTTGCATGTTATATGGATTAATGCTTTTTACATCAATGGATTTGCCTAAATATGGTCTAATTTCCTACCTCATACCATTATGATAAGAGTCAGATCTATCATAATTTTTTAAAGGTTACATAACCTTATGCATATTCTAATTAGCATTCTCTTATCATAGTAATATGATTATTATATAATATCATTAGATTTGCATTATAATCCCTCATATGATTAGGTAACGACCAACCTTTGCTTGCCTCACATACTAAGAGTATTGTGCCTCAATTTTTCAATGTAACTCTAGGCTAGTATCCTACCTATGAGATTTTGGACTAACCAATCTTCGTAGACGCATAAGAATGGTAGGGAGCATTGCTGTGTGCTATGTGTTTACTAACTTTTTCATATTTTCTATCAAACATGCATACTCATGTAATTTTCACTAATCAATTTCTTTTACAACCATAATGCCAAATACTTCATGACATAGGCCATGCATACATTTTATGTGTTGCATTACATGCATTAAAAAAATAAATGCATACTTATGTATCCATGCTAACTCTCTTTATCCTGTGTAGACAATGATTGATCCTTAGTCTATTACTTAATCTTCTGAGAAAACTCACCTAGCCTTAGATAAGGCCTCTCTTCCTACTATACAAGACCTCATTAATCAATCCATGGAGAGGCTACTTATTGTTAACCTTAAAGCCTTACTCTAAAGGTAGATTAAAGAAGCTCTTAGCCCTGGAGACTTCATCACCCTGCTAGCACCTGTGAAGGATAAGGGGAAAGTAGTGAACTCATATGACATCAAGATAGATAATGATGCACCATTGAATATGCATGGCATCCACAAGTCTAAGACCTATGATTGGAGCAGAAGATAGAATAGTTGCAATCTATTATAAAAACCAAAGGCATGAGGTTTGATTTGGATTATGATGAGTTCTTTGTTAGAGCTATCCAAGAGTTGCCTACTAAGTTCAAGCTCTCAAATATTCCTAAGTACAATAGGGTTGGGAATCCAAAGAACCATTTGAAGACCTACACCATGATGATAAGCATAATAGACTTGTCAAATAAGCAAATAATTTGAATCTTATTCATCTCATTAGAAGGACCAAGATTACCCTGGTATCACAATTTAAACAAGGTAACCATGGTTAAGTAGAAACCTTTATGCACTACTTTCTAAAAGTAGTACAAGTGCAAGTCCCATTTTGATGTTACTCTGTTGGATCTAAAGATGGTTAAGTAGAAATATAACAAATCTTTCATGGATTACTTTGACATGTAGATGGATAAAGGTTGCACTGGTTATACAAAAGCCATCAAAGTCAAACATGATTAATAAGCTTATCATATGATCATTGCCACTTTATTAGGATCAACTAAAGTATCAAAATTTTCATACCTTTGAGGACAGTTACTTAGTTAGGTATAGGATTGAGCAAAATCAAGGGGTAGAAGAAGAAAGAGCCTTCCTTCCTTAAAGCCAAAACCACTACATGCACATAAAAACCTTATAAATCCCTCCATATAAATGCCCTATAACCATCGAGCCAAATTCTCTATAATATTAAACATCCCTAAAAGTTTTTGAATCTTGGGATGCCACTTTCCCAGGTTTTCAAGCATCTCCTCGTAGCCAAACTAATCAATCTACTTGAGCCAAACTTCCAAACAACACCCCCAACCTTAGTAGACACCAACACCTATTACCATTACCATTAATACCATGATCATAATATTGATGATTGCCACTCTCAAATGGGTCATTTAGAACTTTATTGATTCAAGTAGGCTCAAAGATCCCAAGAAATCCAAACCTTCTGCCAAAATAAACCCATTACCCAACAACTATAATGCTAATCATACCTACATGATTTAATTAAGGTTCCCATAATCTCTTATTCTTAGCTCCTCTCCCTTTGATAATGAGGTGGTTGTTGGACTTTCTACTATCAGCTTTAGACCTCACAATGGTTTCAACATTAGTGCCATAGATATTTGGTTTGACAGTTCATAGGATGAATCTGCAGCTATTGATAAGTTTGATATATATGAATTGGCAAGGGTTTATAAACTAAAGAAGGGTGAGTTGACTAGGATTTCTAAGTTAACTAAAATGGTACCTAAGTCTCCCAAGTAGTAAAAGAGATTAGTTATTAACAAGATGTTCTCTCAAATTTGTAATATGACCCAAAGTGGCAAGGTGTTCATACCTCTTAGCCTCAAGAAGAAGCTTGATGAATGAAAGAAGCCAACTAAGGTTAGACCTATGGATGGGCCTGATCATAGTAATACAATAGCCTTGCAACCTACTGATAAGGCTAAAGAGGTTGCTTAGCTTGGGAATGTAGTTATTAAACAATTAAAGAAGACACAAGCTAATATCAACATCTGAGACTTAGTGCTATCTTCCTAGCATTATTGATGGGTTGTCATCAAAGCATTTTTAGTATAAGAATCTCTCCTTCGACCACTGCTTTTAGTATAAAGAATTAGTTGGTGAACTAAAAGTTAAAATCTAACATGATTACCTTCTTTGATATAGGCCTATCGATTGAGGGTATACATTACAACAAGGCACTCTTCATCTAAAGGAACATCATGAACCTCTCCACTCCTTTTATTATGATGGATGATGTTTTGACATCAACATCTATCTGTTCAAGATATTACCAAAGCTTAGAATTTAGCCTTTAAACTTAAAGCCATCAAAAACTATCAGTAGGGCATATGATAAGTCACAGAGGGAGGTAACTAATACCTTCACTAGAATTATAACAGTCGAGTCAATCATGTTAGTTACAAAGTTCACTATCATGGACATTCAAGTATCCTTTACTTTACTATTGGGCTAGTCATGATTCCATCCTTTAGGAGGTGTGTCATTCACCTTGCACCAGACGATTAAGTTTCCACATGAGGAGGTTATGGTTACTATTGTTACTGATGATGAAGTTGTCTTAGCCTACATCAAGGAAGATGTCCTACTCATGACTAGTTTCATATCACTATCATCTAGGAACCTAAGTCATGCTCATGCCAATTAAGCCCCGCTATAAAGAAGATGTTGCAGAACATCAACTTCATTCCTAGTAATGGATTGGGACATTACCAATAGAGTTTGGTAGAGTTCAATATTCCTATAGCCATGTAAGAGGAGAGATATTGTATAAGATTCAACCCTTATACTTTAGATAAGCCATAGGAATGCAAGTTGGTCACCTTTAACTAAGGGGAGACCCAGTATGATAAGTCTTTTAAGTTGCCACACTTAGATGATTTCTTTGATCAATAGTTCACTATCTTAGATGATGTTTATGATTTATCAACTTTGTTAGAATCTAAGAAGGTCGCTACTACTTCATCCACCATTAACCTTGATAATGACTTTCAGATCTTTAGTGATGTTGTCAATTTCATTATTAGTTACCTCAAACTAGAGCCTACTACAGTCACTACATTGGAGATCAAGCTGTAAAGTTTAGACATGGGTGATCTTACACTTCAAAAAGCCTACCAGGACATTGCCACCTTAGTTAAGAGTGCATTTAATGAAATCTTGTATGACGATGATGATGTCCCTATCTCCATATTTTTTAATGATGATGTAATCCCTTCCAAGTTTAATGCAATGAAAAATAGTTTTACTTATGTTTATGATGGTATTCTAATAGCATTATGCATGAACATAAGCATTTTTGACATTAATGCATCATGCATTGAAACTATTAACATTGATGTAGATGATAGGCCTTGTCCTCTTCAAATTGTATCTGATTTAACTCTTAATGATCAAAGTGTTAAAACAACATATAAAGCCTTTGCTCTAGGCTATAAAGACATATCGATTATCGATAAAACAATAGCGAAACATAGAATTTTGATCAAGCCTGGGTTTAAGCCTATGTTTAAGCCTGTAAAGCAAAAGTTATGTTGGCTCTAACCAAAATAGGCCCAAAAGGTCAAGGAGGTCATCCAAAAGTAGCTAGATGCTAAATTCCTCACAGTGGTTGACCAATATGGTTCTAGTTTCGAAGAAAGATAGCAAGGTTAGAGTCTGCATAGACTATCAAGATCTAAACAAGGCATACCTAACAGGTGACATTTTTTTACCTCACATCGATGTGCTAATCAATGATGCAATTGCTAGTGTTATGTACTCCTTTGAAAATGGGTTTTTTAGGTACAATTAGATTCTCATGACCATCATGGATAAGGTGAAGATAACTTTCATCATAGAATGGGGGACCTATTACTACAAGGTCATGCCCTTCAGTCTAAAGAACACATATGCTACTTATAAGAGGGCCATAATAACCTTATTATATGATCTTATCCACAAAGAGGTTAAGGTCTATATGGATGATATCATGGTGAAGTCTCCCACTAGAGAAGAGAATCTTATTGCTCTTCATAAATTTCTCACATGGATTGAGATGGCTCAAACTAAATATACATAAGTGCATAATTAGGATGACATCCAATAAGTTATTGGGTCATGTAATCAATCAGACGGGTATTAAAGTAGATCTTAATAAGGTAAAGTCAATCTATGAGATACTAATTCATAGAATTAAGACCAAAGTCAAGCAATTTCTAGGCTAGCTCTAGTACATTAGCATATTAATTATTAAGCTCACTATTATGTATGAGCCTATCTTTAAGCTTTTGAGGAAGAAGTAGCCTTTAGTTTAGATGAGAACTAGCAGTTTACATTCAAGACGATGAAGCATTAACTCTCTAACTCATTGATTCTATAGCCACTTTGATCTAAGAAATCATTATTATGTTATTTAACCTTAAAGGAGAAGTCAATGAGTGCAATGATTACTTAGGAGAATGAAGTTGGAGTTGAGCATATCATTTACTATTTGAGTAAGAAAATGTTATCAATATAATGCAAATACCACACTATAGAGAAGTCATACATAGCTATAGTCTGGGTTATTAAAAAACTCAAACATTACTTCTAATCATATCAAATTCAAGCGTTCTCTAAGATTGATCCTATGAAGTATTTGTATGAAGCTCTTTCACTAATAGGAAAGCTTTTTAGTGTTTAATCATGTTGTCAAAGTTTAATATATTGTACATTACTAAGAAAGTCACCAAAGGGAGAGAAATTGTTAAGTTCTTAGCATTTAGGATGATGGATGATTCTGAAACTTTCAAATTAGCCTTCCCAGATAACCACTTAAGGGTAGTGGACATCTAATGGCAGCTGCACTTTAATGGCATAGTTAATAAAAGAGGTATAGAAATTGGAGTTGTGCTTGTCACTCCAGAAGTTGAGTTAACTATGCTCTCAAAGTGGTTAAGCTTCTTAGTTACTAACAACATGGCTGAATATAAGGCATGTCTTTTTAGGCTCAAGGTCCTACTAATGATTGATGCCTATAAAGTTGAGGTGTTTGGTGATTCAATGCTAGTGATTCACTAGTTCACAATTGAATGAGATATCAAAGAAGAGAGGCTCATGCCTTATATTTAATACATGAAGTTCATGGTTTGGAATTTTTGTTATTGTAATTTCATTCATACTTCATGAGATAAGAATTATATGGTTGATGCTTTAGCCATACTAGCTTTAGTTTATGAATAACCATAGTTTCAGATTCAACATATGATCATTAAGCAATCAAAGATCCCCTGTTATGAGGGTGAGTAGGTTATAGCATTAGACTAGCAAGAAAAGATCCCATGGTATGTTGATATCATGAACTTGCTTAGAATTGATGCTTACCCGAAGAAGCTAATAAAATTGATAAGCTAGCTTCGCAAAAGCTAGCAACTAATTTTACCTAGCATCAAGGAGTTCTTCATAGAAGAACAGTTGATGGTCTACAACTTTAGTGTATATCAAGGAAGGAGATCAAATCAGTTATACAAATAGTGCATGCTAGTGCCTACAGACCCCACGTGAATGAGTTTACTCTATATAAAAAAATCTTATACTAAAGTTATTTCTAGCTGACCATAAAGACAAACTACATATAATTCTTTTAGAGATATCATGAATATCAAATTCATGGAGATCTGAGTCATATCCCACTAATCAAATTCTAAAATTGAATAATATCATGGCCTTTCTTAGCTTGAAGAATTAACATCATGGGTGAAAATTCATCATAATGCATTTAATGGCTATTTGTACGTAATAATGGTTGTTGATTACTTCTCTAAATGGGTGGAGGTAGAATCCTATAATAAACTAGGGGTAAAGTGGGTTGTCAAGTTTATAGAGAAGAATCTCAAATATCAATATGAGGTCCTACATCATTTAGTATCAAGCAATATAGTGTAGTTATAAGACCAAGTGATTAATTTGTTAGAAAAATATAGGGTCAAGTATCATTAGTCTTCTTCATATTACCCTCAAGCTAATGGGACAACCGAAGTAGATAATAAGATGATAAAGAAAATCCTAGCCAAGATAATGCAGACTTACTAGGATTGGTATGAGTAGTTTTTATTTGCTCTATAGGGTTACAAAACCATTACAAGAAGTCCAACAGGTGCTACCCCCTATTATTTGGTTTATTGAAGAAAATTCATGTTACCAATTGAGATGGAGCTCAAGTCACTTTAGGTTGTTCTGGAAGGTTAGTTGTTAGAAGCTAAGTGGAAGAAAGCTAGATTGCTATTTATAAGCAGCTCATTATTATTGATGAGAAGCAACCAAAGACTTTGTATCATCTACAACTTTATATAAAGTGCATGGTAAATGCATTCAATATGAAGGTCAAGCCTATTGTTATTCAAGTGGGTGATCTAGTTTTGAAGTAAGTCATAATGGTTATCTATGACCTACATGGGAAATTCAGACCTAACTGGGAGGGCCCATTCTTGGTTAAAAAGATTTTATCTAAAAGCATTATCTGTATGTCAGATCTGTAGGGTAACGAGCTCTCCAAACCTGTCAACCTTGATCAGTTAAAGAAGTATTTTATCTAAAGTAAAGGGAAAATAAAAGCTAAAATAAAGCAAAAATTCTGGTGAGATGAAAGCTTGTAAAGGTGGCTTACATAAAAATTAAGATACAAAAAAATGCATGCTCGATGAGCTAAATATCTACCTTGATAGTGTGAGCGTCGATTTTTACTGGGGCCCAGAGCGAGGTTTGCGAAAGTCATAGACCTGGGGACCGCACTTAGAGTGAAAGCGTGGTCTTCCTAAGGGGTTCCCTTAGGGAATGATACAGACTCAAAAGAGTCACAAGGGAGTCACCACCGGATGGTTCCGGATTGGTCCAACTGACCCATAGCATGAGTGCTAGTTAAACCATTCAGAGATTGGGTTTGGGTGGTGGAGATCTATTCTATGAGTTTCCAAAATCAATTTTACCATTATAGTTGGGATTAATTGTCCTAAGCAGGCAAACATGCGAGCGTAATTGTAAGCATACAGCGCGACATGTAATTTAGCGTTGCAAGGTTGCATGTAGAATGACATATAATGCTATATGGCATTTGAATGGCATGGTGTATGCATGGCATATGAAATAGCAAAAAAGTAACATGGCATATGCATGACATATGAGTGTGAATGACATATCATATGCATGATATGGCAACCTAGTATGATATGTAGGCACATAATCATGGTAAATAGCGTATAACGTTATACGTTAATGTTTTTTTATTTGTTTTGGTGTTTGGCGTATGCGCGGTGTATGCATAGCGTATACATGATACATGGGATAAATGGCATATCATATGCATGATGTGTGAAGTGATGTATGTCATGGCATATGTATGACATGGCATATTGGATGACATACTTTATGCGTGGCATGTAAATAATGAATGGCATATCATGCATGACATATTCATGACCTATTATATGTATGGCATACCAAATGTATGGCATGTGGGATAGTTCGTGACATGGCATATGAATGGTATGTTATATGGAAGACATACCATATGCATGGTATATGAAATAATGCATGACATGCATAGTAGAATATGCTTATGTCATATGACATGGGATGTGAAATGATGCATATAACATGGCATCTGTATGGCATACCATATGTATGGCATGTGAAGTGTATGGCATACCATATGCATGGCATATGGAATATGTATGGCATGGCATATGCATGTCATGGCATAATGAATGG
>CANYBF010831341.1:0-15599 GCA_948192965.1 Dalechampia spathulata
CGAGAATGCTAAAAGAAACCCTAAACGGGCTTAGCCCGGTCTGAAGAGACCCAGGACGGCCCGAAAGAACCCTAACTGGCCCAGAATCAACTCAGAAATGACCCGAGTCGAAGCCGGTCCAAAATTAGGGTGCGACACGTTTATAAGTAGTATATGTTCAAACTTGATATTGATTATAAATATTGAACGTTCAGTGATGTATATCTTTATCAGCACTTACTTAATCAAAGTCATGTATGGGCATGTTTTAATAGATGATTAACGTGAATGATTATTGGAATGTATGGATTATTCATATGATTTGAATGGTAAATTGCCTTGTTGTAAAGGCTTAATGTATAATAGGATGTACTATATATAAAAAAAATTTATAGATCCCTTGTAGGATGTTTAATGTGTTTTGGTATGGGAGTGGGACACATTAACCATTCTATGGGAGCATGTGATCCGTTTGGGTGTCACAATTTCTTCATTAGAAAAGCCATCCATGAAAGCAAATGTGACATCTAATTGATGGATTTTCTAAGAATATTGAGTAATAATGAAAATAAGAAGCTTAATAATGTCCTACCTTACCATTAAAGCTAAGGTCTCTTGGCAATCGATATCATATTGTTCTACATAGCCTTTCAACATCAATCTAGCTTTATGTTTGCAAATTGAATCATTAGGATTAAGCTTTATTTTAAAGACCCATTTGAATCCAATCACCTTCTGATTTTTGGATCGTTTCACCAATTGTCATGTTTGATTTTTATTGATTATTTTAAACTCCTCTTGCATTGTTCTCCTCCATTCTTGAAAATCTTTAGCTTTATGATATTTTGTCAGTTTAAAAGTTTCCAAATTGCAACTTTGATAGATATCAATCGATAATCTTATGTCTCTAAATGGTATGTCATCAAAATTTTCTCCATGAATTTGATGGCTAATAAACCCATCTAGTTGTCTATTTTTCTGACTTTATCAATCCTGAATTCTTGCCTTACCAACCTTCACATGATACTTAAAATAATATGGTTATTTAAGAGAGGAAAAATTCAATAACATTTGTTTGATAATCCATAGCTAATGAGAATGCCCTTTTCAACTTCACAATCAAGCTTTCTTCTTTTTTTATTTTAGAATGTAATAATATGATATAGTTCCAAACATTTTGAGATGGTTTATTGATGGTTTGATACCATACTAGGCTTCATGTAGTATTATGTTCTTTAAAGCTTTTATAAGCAGCTTATTCTACAAGTACATAGATGTATTAACATCTTCTAACTAAAATTTATTTAATATTTTTTTTTCAAACAAGAAACATTGAGCCATCTCTATTACTATCCAAGTTTTCCTTTTGAAGATGTCATTATGTTATTGCATGGATGACATCATAAGTTGGTGTTCTATACTTGAAATACTACAAAACTTAATAAATTATTTAAAGGTATATATGATGTCATTGTCGAATCAAAGAATTTTAATTTTTCATATTACTTTGGTTCTTTATAATAGCTTTGAACTACTTTAAAAATACTTCACTTTTCTGGTTAATAAAATACACTTAACACATTCTTGTATAATCATTGATAAAGAGTTATCTACTACCATTTAACAATTTAGTCTTCATGGGACCATAAACATTAGTATGAATTATTTGAAGCTTCTTAGTAGCTTTACAAGATTAATCTTTAAAAAATGACAATCTTAATTATATACCTTGTTGGCAAGTTTTGATTATTATAGCTTTATTAAAGACATAAAACATGTTATCAACTAGCTTAAGCTTCTTTAGATTGTCAAAATCTTTTAATTGAATTATCCAATTGAATTACCCAAACCATTTATACCATAGATCTGAAACACTTCGATTGATTCTAGCACAAGCATGTTTAATAACCTACTCTTAGTTGATTGCAAAACTCTTTCTTTTCATCTTTACACAATTACTTCTACTTTGAAAGAACCAATAATGGTGCATTGGTTATCTTTGAATTAGAAAGAATATATTTTCTCAAGCATATGACCCACACTTAATAGATTTTATTTTATATTAGATACAAATAAGCCATTTATGATGAGTTTGATAATTGAGTTGGTCTTTACAATTGTTATTCCTCTTCCTTCAACTTTCATATATTCTTTATTGCAAGAATTATAACTTAAGACATGCAATGCTACAAAGAATGTCCTCTTTTATATCAACATTTACCACCTATGCTTGTTGAGTCAGAATTTCATTATTCTTTTGCTTGCAAACTTTAACAACATTCCTAAGTTATTTATAGCTACCATACACCAAATCAAGTCTCCACCAATAATATTTTTCTAGATAGGTTGTTCTTTTGTAGTAGATGCAAGGTAAAAACTTCATTTTCTTATTGCCTTCTTTGATGCTTCCTTCATCATTCTTACTTTTCTCTTTATTGAGTTATTTTTTCCCTTTCTTTAACTATTAAGTCTATACATGAAAAGCACCTTCATTAACTTTATCTTGTCTTATAGCTCTCTTATGCTCTCTTACTTGAAGAGCGCTTATCAATTCTATTAATGAAATTTTAATGAGATCCTTGGGCTCTTTTAGAGAATAAATATTGGATTTAAACCTCTCTAAAAGTGTCATAAGAACCTTTTTAATAATTCAATTATTCAAAAAATCCCAACAAAGTAATATGATAATTTTGACAATTAAGGAAATCCTATCATAGTATTTCATGATGCTTTCATCTTCATGCATTCTTAAAGTTTCTAAGTACCTTTTCAAATTTAACACCTACATTTGTTTAGTTATGTTGCTTCCTTGACACTTAACTTAAAGCTCATCCTATGTTTATTTTATAGTTTTTCTGTCATGATTCTTTAAAAGATTGAATCTTCAATTGAATTTTGGATGAAAGTCTTTGCTTTAGACTTTTTAGTATTTTTGTTTGAGTAAGCTTTAATTGTTTGGTAGGATCTTTAGGTAGTAGAGTTATAAGCTTATCTTCAACACTGACTTTTAAAAGATTATGTGCTTAAAGATAACGTTGAATCTTCATATACCACATTTTGAAAATTCTCACCTGTAAAAATTTATGAAGGAATAAGAGAATAAGAGAACTATTACTATTGGTTGTTGTATCTAAAATAACTTGAAATGAGTTTAAACTCTCCTATTTTTTATTTTAAAATTGTAGATCTTTGAAGGCCAATTATTGATCTAATATTACTTGTTAGACTATAATTTAATAAGGCTATTTTAGGATAAAATTACAATAGTAAGTAAATAGAAAAAACTAGAGATAGAAAGGTGTTTGCAAAATGGTTAATAACTTAAGATTATTTTTTTACTAAAAAATCAAGTAATTATAATTGAAAAAAATGATATCTAATGTACCAGACTTAATTTCAATATTTCTACAAATCTTCATGCTACAGAAAGTATAACAACTACATAAACTTAGATACGTTCTTTAGGAACCTATATTGCTATCATTATTCAAACAATAATAGATGTTAGAGAGTTAGGGTTTGTATTTTTAAGAAAAGATTTAGACTTCGATTTTGTACTATTTTTAGCTTAAAGGATTGTTGAGAGTGCATTAGATTAGATGTAAAATCATTTATTATTTATCTTTTAAAAATTATTTTAAAGAATTGATTTTCAAGTTGTATAATATATTATATGATATTAATGTATCAAATGATATAATTAGTACTACCTTAAATTGAAAATATTTTATGAAGGAGGTATAATCGTAAAGATTAAAGTGTGCCATCATTTAATATGGTTAGTATCATAAAAATTAAAATTTTTCTTCAAATGTTTTGATATAACATGATCAAATGAAGATTTTCATCATAGGATGTACCATTACTATAAATTATAGATACAAGATTTTCATGCTTCAATTTATCTTAGCTTAATTCTATTGACCTAAAAACATAAATATACTATTAAAAATATAAACATGATTCTTTAACATTACTATTAAGATAAGGATCCTCAAGATTAAACATATGTGTATATTAAATTTTATTAAATTGACTAATTGATTCAATAATTAAATTAAATAAAAAATTATTATCTTTTTTATTAATTAAATAGAGCAAATCATAAAAATTTCTAATTAATAAAATAATCAACCAATGAAATATTTTTTTAATGACTATAAAAAATTTAGTTTATTATGTTAAATATATTATCATATGTTTATAAATAGATTTAATATGTAAGTGATCAAAAGATAACATCTTAAAAGATACTCACTAATATAAATTCATAATTATATGTTCTACAAATACATTGATAAATTCATAATTATATGTTCTACAAATACATTGATTTGCTTAAGTGGAGTAATAAAGTTATTGATTATAAATAAATTCATTATAAAAATAAAAGTTAAGTAAAGTGGATCAAAAATTATTGTCTAACTTTTTTGTTTGATAAACCAGAATATACCTATCAATATTCAACAATATATATGATAAATACCCTTTTATAAGTGTTTGTTTCAATAATATCCATTTTTAAAATATGAATGGTTGGAAACTATCTCCTCAAATTTCTCAACTATTTTAATTTTTCTTTCTTAAAATTATTTTCTTTTTTCATCAACAAAAACATTTATGTACTTTTACTTCTTTTGCCTACTTTTATCATTTTAAATGTTTTTTCTTTCATTCATATTTTATCATTCTATCATATTTCATCTTTATCATAATAGTCATTTTCATTTACTAAACCAAATCTATTTATCTTTCTACATATTTTTTTTTATCATTTTTGATAATTATCAATATTATTTAATGTGAAATGTCAAACTTTCTACAAAAACTCCTATTATCAAGTCAATAATAGAAAATAACATAATTTATACATATATTTTGAAAGAGAAATGTGAGGTGCAGGTAATGGTTAATTTGTCTCCTTACTTAAGGAGAAAATGATTTGTTATCAATTTTCATTTTAGAAATACAATTTGTACATTAATTACATGTATTTTTGTATAAATTATTGAGTTTTCATATTTTAATTATTCATAAACATGTATATCAATTGTATAACATATTTATATATCATATAAATGTGATTATATACATCATATATGAATTGTATTCAAGTGATAATATTTAGTTCTGGTTTGAATTATATACATTATATATGATTTATACATATTTTTTGAAAGAAAAATGAGGGTGTAGGTAGTGGCTAATTTATCTGCTTAACTTAAGGAGAAAATGATCTGTTATCAATTTTCATTTTAGAAATACAATTTGTCCACTAATTATATGTAAGTTTGAATACATTATTGAGTTATAATATTTGAATTATTCATAAATATGTATATTAATTGTATATCATATACGTGTGATTATATAAATCATATATGAATTATATTCAAGTGATAATAGTTTTAATAAATAATAATTTGTATAACATACATGCAAACCAAATATGTATTTATTATAATTAAATTATAGTATTATATATCTTATGCATATATAACTCATATATTAGTCATATCTTATAGCACCTTAAAGCTTATTTATTAAGTGTTCTAACTATTATATGTTACCAAGACACATACTAAGAAGTAAGTTGATAGAACGTTATTTAAAGGATTTAAAGCACTTTCTTTTAAACTAAAACCTTCATTTTGTAAATGAGTGAAATCATCATACTCGACAGGTGAAGCATGCTCTTACAGAATGATTTATAAATACCATACTATTATGAATCCATTAATGACCTAATAAAAAATCTGTAAATTTTTTTTACTTCAATATATTATATTTAGTTTATAATTGTAACTATTAATTTTCTTACATGTGGCTTTAAACCATCACCTACTTGTATAAAACATACATATATAATGTATGGCATGCTACCAAACAACTATTGTTTACTTTATTCATATAATTTAAACAAGCTACATACTAGGTAATTTTATCATCACTCTTGATATACAAGCACAAAATATTTTACTACTCAAACTATAAAATAATAGTTGCATAAACAAAAGTTTTCACTAGGAATATGTTATACTACCAAAAAGTGTATCCGAAGATTGTACAAAACTTAGACCGTCCTTACTACATTGGTGCTTCATTGATCTAAACGTCCCTCTAAACTATCTTGACTTGCGTTCATCAAATGATAAATTTTAAGTATAAAAAAAAATGATCCCTAATAATAAGTACACTGTAAATAAAACTTAATTCCCATTTTATAATAAATATAATTCATTAATAAAATAAATAATAAATAATCATATCAACATCTCACTAATAAAATTTTACAACTAATAAAAGCATATAATCAATGATATAATATCATTTTATATAATTTATTTGTCTATAACTCTTCACACCATTCATCATTATCATGAATACAAATATGTATTGCAATCCTCTGTTCTCGTAATAATGATGTGTTATATATTAATAAATGTAAATATGTATTGCATTCCTTTGTTCTCTATCATTTCATTATTCTTTATCATCATATTAATCTTTGTCTTTGATTATGCATAATCTATACTATGTATATTTTTAATCATTTATTTTTCTAGTATATCTCTATCTCCTCTATCTCCTTTCATAATATATAAATATACTAGTGTCACCTTTATTTCACCATTTGTATGTATATATATATATATATAACTATGCCTTCCTTATTTCTTCATAATATCATGTTATAATGATGTATGATGCATGACTTATGACTTTATCATGCATGCATTTGTGTAATGTTGACTTAGTATGATAACATTATAGGAGATATATATGTTTCACATATCCAAATAAATAAATATTAATTAAATGTTCACAACATTATATGATGATCTGTTTGTAATTAATAAGCCTTTATAATTTACCTATGAATCTTATTTACAAATGAATTAATATTATATATAAAAATAATCCATGTCATCTGCCATTAACTCCAGATATATATAAGTAAGTTATTAGTAATTTCAAATGAGCGAGTAAATAATTATCATTTTAATAGAATACATCCATCCATACAAATATATTAATTAATACACTCATGAGGCATTCATAACTTATTATACTAAAAATTCACTAACTTGAGAGTAATCTTTATTTTCTAAATAAAATCATCAAATAAATAATGAATGAAATTAAAACTATTAACTGATAATTTTACTATAGTGAATTAGCCTTTAAACAGGCAATTCATTTACCTAATTATCTCTTTTAAAAGAATTAACAATAAATAAGCATAAAAACTTGTTTTCGCTTTACTTTTATTCATCTATAAAGCAATGGTAACGATCCTTCTACTTTGTTCACCCGTTATACATAAATTTCTCAATATTTTAATCAAATAAATTATATGAATACTTTAAACATTCATACATATAATGTGTAAGTATCTTAGTTTCCATACTTATAATTAATTAGGAAAAATGACATATTTATATTTTATTAGTTATGTCTTGTAGTCTCCATATGAAAATAGTCCAATATTTAAGTTCCATAGCCATAATATTAATTAACTTGATTTACAAGGAATCACATTTTAAGTTTATAATTTATTCATTAGTCTTCTAATAACCCTGTGGTCTAATGCTTATGACCTTAGTTGTTTAAGGTTGTGTAAACTTTATTAATTGCTTTAGTGAGGTTCAGTGAATTATGTGTAACACACATAATCCTAACATTGTCTTGATTGCCAACTAAACCAATTTATGCATTATTGGTCATTTGTTTATTTCAGGGATAATCATGCAATCTAAGTAATAATCAAACTCGGTACTTATGATGCTTGCATCATGAAAGACATAATATATTTAGTAACCTAAGTCAACAACAATAAGGGAATGTGCATACAATCAACCCCATAAACCTTCATTATTAACTTTAAACTTGCTTCAGTGTATCACATATAATCACTCAATTTACCCTAAATTCAAGTACATCCACTAACTCAAATGTATACACTCGTTCACTCATCTTTTCTTCTCTTTATCCTCAAAACATTTTCTGTAGTTCTGTCCTTCATTAAGTTACTAAAGTAAACCTAATTATATACCTTTGATATTTGTATATATATATATAACAATTAAAAAGTTTCAGTCATGCTTTAAGTTTTTCTTAAGTTATTTATGTAAACACTTGATGATAATTCTCAACTAACATATATCAATAATAAGAAGACATCAACCTATTTAAATGATTGGAATATCTCATGATAAGTAAATATATGGTAAATAATAGTAGTAAGTATATAATATAAATTAGGTTCTTAATGTAAACAATAATCATACGTGCTATTTACAATCAAGGTTCATGCTTTTTTCTTGAATGATCCATATGCAAACATAAAAGCTAGCAATACATTGTTGCACTGTTCACTTCTTCTGCACCAAACTCTTTTAACATCTCTAGGCCTATAACAAGTGTTTCATATTCTGCTAGATTATTGGTGAAATCAAAGTTTAGATTAAAAGACATGGCAATCTTGGTTCCATTTAAGGAAATGATGACTAATCTTGCCCTAGCCATCTTCTCAATATACGAGCCATCAAACTTCAAAGTCCAAGGTACTTGTTCTAAGTGAAAAATACCTAAATCAAGTTGTTTCTCTCTTTCAACCTCTAAGCATGGATGATTGACTAAGAAGTCTACCAAAGCCTTACCTTTTATTGCCTTTTAGGAAAGGTAAGCCAGTGTAAACTCAACTAATACTAATGCCCATTTTTCAATCCTTCTTGTAATCAAATCTAGATAACATATATTTAATCAAATCTATTTATGACATCATGTACACCTTAGCTCTAATCATATAATGCCTTAACTTTGTGCAAGCAAAATAAAGAGCTAAACATAACTTTTCTATAAGCATATACCTAGTTTCTGTATCATTCATCACTTTACTGAAATAATAGATTGTCTGCTTATGACCTACAGAACTATAAGTAGCAGAAATGGAAAGCTTCAAAGCATAACCATCCGTAAGAGGCATTAAGACAAAAGACTCACTCAAATACTCTTTGATCCTTTCAAATTTAGCTTGATAGTGCTCTTCCTATAGGAATTCCTCTTCTTTCTTTAGCTTTAACAAGTTGGAAAATTCTTTCACCTTCCCTACCAGATTTGAAATGAATATCTTCAAGTAATTGACTTTCCCTAAGAACTATTGTAATTCCTTTTTATTACTTAGGGCCACTACTCCCATGGTGACCTTTGCCTTATTTTATCAATCTCAATCCCTTTTTGATGTACCAGGAAACCTAGAAAGTTCCCAGCTCTTCCCTCAAAGGCACATTTAAGCAAGTTTAGCTTTAACTAATATTTCCTCAATCTTTCAAATCCATTTCTCAAATAGTTTATATATTCTTTCTCATTCTTTAACTTGACTACTATATCATCAACATACACTTCCATTGTTTTGCCAATTAAGTCATGAAAAATCAAATTCATAACTCTTTGGTAAGTGGCACCAACATTTTTAAGGCTAAACAACATTACCAGCCATTCATAGGTACCCACTACTCCTGGACATCTCAAGGCAATTTCATAAAAATTAGACTCAATAATAGGCACTTGATTGTAACTAGCAAAATAATCTCAAAAAGTTATTATTTCATGATTAATAGTAGCATTAATCAACATATCATTAATTAGCATAACATAAATGTCTTTAGCAGTGATGACATTCAAATCATTAATCCACACACACTCTCAACTTGCCATTCCTTTTTGCAATAGGAACTACATTGACTGGCCACTCTGTATATTTGGCCTTTCTAATGAATCTTTCTTTTTGCAACCGTTCTATTTCTTCTTTAATCTTTGCTTCTATTTCCTTAAACATTCTTTGTAGTGCTTGATGAATAGGTTTGAAACCAGTTTTAATTAGTAGGTGATGCTCCACCAGATCACGGCTTATACCATGTATGTCTTTGTAATCCCATGCAAAGCAATCTTTGAACTCATGTAGCAACTTTATTATCTTTGCCTTTAACTCTAAATTTAGGTTGCTACTCACATAAATAATTTTCATTTCCTCAGATGTCCTAAGGTTAACTTCCTCAAGTGGATATTTTACCCTAGCTCTCACTTGCTCTAACCTAGATGGTCCTGCTTCAAGATCTTTCCATTGTACTACATTCGCATCTTTAGGAGGCTCTTCTTCTAAGATGGCTTCAGTACCACATACATCTATCTCATTATTAGAAGCCCCTTCCTTCATGGTTTGCAATGTTGCTTTCAAAATGGCAATAGTAGCAACTTCCTTTTCCTCAAAGGTAAAATCAATCATGGACTTTTAGTACACACCAATTAGCATGAATCTAATCATTGCAAAGAAGGCATACAAGGATGTCTTTGTTCCAACTGTGATCTCCATAGGCAAAACTCCAAGTGTCTTGGTCAACTTTTTAATGAAAGTAGACATAGTTACATCAGTTGAAATGAGATCTTCAATAGATTTCCCCAAGGTTTAAAGCACCCTTGAAGCCATTATATTTACAGTTGACCTATTGTCAATAAAGATTCTAGAAATTGGCCTGCCATAGACATATGCCTAAATATATAATGGCTTAGTGTATCTCATCATCTTCTCTAATGGTTTCTCCAACACTACTTGTTTGGGATCCCTTGGACCTCTAGCTTGAATGATGACTCCACTGACTGCATTAGAAGTGGAAGTCTTGTTTGCTCCTATCACTCTAAGTGTGTATACTTTCTCATTTTGCCCATCTTAGCCCACTTCCCTTTTTGCTTATACTCCTTTTTCTTTTTATTTTTGAAAATACACTGGTAATAACAAACAGAAAGTGGCACAACCAAAAGGAATATGAACGTTACTTTCCATAAACATGTCTCTTACATCTTCATTGCTCCCAATGGACTCTATATCATCCTCTGTTAACTTTCTATCAAATTTGACTTTAGATTTGACATATTTTTCTTGATCTCCCCCTTCTTCCCTAAGTTCACTAGTCATTTCCCCTTTGGTTTCCCCTTGTTACCTTTAACATTTTCCTTCCTTATGAATTCTCATAGCCTTGTATTTCTTAGCTAGGTTCTTCCTTTACAATATCCTCTATTATGCACAAGTCAAAGGCTGGGGAAACTTCTTATGTTAAAGAAGTTGCCACTACTCTCTTGGGTTTGGGGGAATTATGAACCTGGGCTGGCTCCTTTGAAATACTAGCTTTGATCTCTTTCTATAAATCTTAATGTCTACCCTCTTCCTTTCAACCTCTAACCTAAGATCCCTCAACTAGTCTTCTAATTGCTTAATCTTCTATTAAGTTCTTTCATCGAAATTCCTCAGCACCCATCCATGCTTAGGGAAGGTTTTAGAGGAAAACCTCTCTTTCTTATCAACATCTTTATTATTCAGTACTTTTCTAAGATTTATAGTTGTGGCATTCACTGTTGCCACTGGGAGAAATGGGTCTTCTTCCACCATCATTGCCTCTGGCCTTTCAAGGAACTTCATAATACCCTTATCAATACGATCCTATATCATATTTCTAAAACCCTAGCATGCATTAGTTGAATGAGTCTAGCAATAACGATACTTATAATATGATTTCCTTTTAAGCTTCTCCTTGCTAGAAATGATACGATCAATTGGTAATTTGATAAACTTCTCCTTAAGGAGGAAATCAAAAATCTCCTCAATTTTCACCACATCAAAGGAATACTGATTGTTATAGGGTTGAGACTTTTTCTTCTCTTCCATTAGCTTCATTAGCAGTAAGCAAACATATAAGTAAGTGGAAACCAAATTAGCTAGAACCACATCATGATTGAACTCTTGATAATAGGTCTCCATCGTTTCCTTCCTTCTATGATTTTCCTCCTTTAACAACTCCTCATATTCTAACACCTTATTTGCTATCTCATAAAAATCATGAAATTCCATTTCCTAGAATTTCTTCCTCAGCTCAATGTCTAGCCTATGTTAAGCCATCTTCACAAACTCTGTTTCTGGAAAAAAAATCTTACATCAGTTTCTCAGCTTTTTGAACCATGCAATAAAGTAATTACCAGATTCCTTAGGCCTTTATGTCAGCCCAGATAACTCAACCATACAAACCTCTAGCTCAGTTCTAAAAAATTGTGTGTGAAATTATCTTTCCATTCCTGCTAAGTACATATTAAATTTCTGGGCAATATTGAAAACCATGTAAAAGCTGCCCCTGTCAAAGAGTTAGGAAATAGATACAACTTAAAAAATTTGAAATTTTCATAATTTCCCAGCTCGCCACACTGAATGGTAAACTTGGCAATATTTTCAATAATTGACACCTATCTTTCCTTGTAAATAAGGAGAAATCAGGGATCCTATAACCTCTATGATAAGGGTTTTCTCTGTCTATAAAATTAGGATATGACTTATGAAACTTTGGACATTCTATTTGTTATAGACTAGGTTTGTATAGTTCTTGAACTACTTCCCTTATAGTGTCAATGTTAACTAGCATAGGCTATGGTGAGGGAAATGATCTTCCCCTAACACTACCCCCCGGGCTTGGAATATATCTTATGTCATCATAATGGATAAAATGAGACATGACGTTAGTATATCCATGGAATTGATTTTGATTAAGATTCCTACCTATAGTTTGATGGCTTCCAGAAGGATTACCTCTTGGAGAAATATAGAATCCATCCCTTTTATAGGGTGGTTGATGCATTTCCCCAACCCTAATGTTGATATGAGGGACTTTCCCTTGCCCCTTGAGCTCTTTAGAGGCCTATTTGCTTTTAAAGGAATTAGTAAATCTTTATTGATATTCCCCATAAAAACTGTAATGTCTTGGGCTAGTTTCCTAAAGGCCTCCTCTATAGTACTCTTTATAGTTGCCATTATCTTAATGAAGAATTCCTCACATTCTCTTAAAGACTGCACAATCAAAGGGGAGGTCTGTGCAATTACCCCTACTTCTACATTGTCATACCTGATTGGTGTAACATGCTCCCGTAGTGTGATTAATAAAAATCATATATTTAGAAATTCACTAATCACTTTATAAAGGATTTGTAAATTTTTTTTATATCGATAAGATATATCCAATTTATTTTTATAATTATTCATTTTATAACCTGTAATTTTTAAAAATCCTACATTGGTAATGTGATTTTCTCATTTCCCTCATCCACACCCACAAACATAAGCCTTGTATTTGTGGAAAAAGGTCTAAAAATTCATTAATTGCACCTAAACTTTACCAAAATCTAAACTCACTTAATTAAACTCTTAATTAAGTAATTAACTTAGGATTAGTGACTAATTAACCTTAATTAGATCCCTAATCATATTTGAAATCAAGATTATGGAAGCTTCATGTACTTTGTTGAGTTGAATACTCATTCTTCTTCCTTTTTCTTCTTGATTTTGTTATGGGTTTGTGATTTTGGTTTTGTTTTCATGATTTAGCTTCAATCATGTTGAGTTTTATATTTTTAATGTTTATTGATGCTATAAATGATATGTCATTATGTTAAATCTATTCAGATTTAAGTTAGATTTCATGTTTTTGATAAAAAATGCATTTTCCTTCAAATTTACCTTGCTACATGCTGTGCACATCACATCCTAGATTCGCCAGAAACATCAATTTGCACTCGTTTTTGCTTATTTCCTGAGATGTTTTGACATTCTTAGTAGCATGTCTAGCCTAAACATTGGGCTCCCAAAATCAAAATTGAGTTATCAACCTTGACATCCTTAATGTATCACATTCTCTTCCCCTAGTGAAGTTGCAAGCCTCGACATGAGCACCTTGATGGAATCTTCTTTAGCGGATCATTTTTATATCCCCAACAAAGCCTAATTTCCCCTATGGAGTTACAATCCTTAATGCAAGCATCTTGTAAGCCTTAACATGAGCATTGGACCTTGACGCAAGCATCGGTCAGGTATTTTCCTTGCCTTGGGTGAAAAGTCATATAGTGATTAAGTCTCATTTTGATGACTTTTGCCTGTGTCACCTCAAAATGGTCCTAATCATAGGGCAAACTGTTGACCTTAACTTTTTGCTCATATGCTGCAATTTTGGGTTTTCATTAATTTAGCTTGGTTCAAGTCCTCAATGTCGAATTAGGTTTGTACACATGCCTTTGGGCTTCCCCTAAGTGTTTTGGACAAGCGAAGCACATTACATTTTGAGTGGAGCACATAGCATGCATTTTCTGATGTATGGAGCACATAATACTATATGTTGCTCATGTCACAAAAATATAAGTTTAATGGGCAGCCTTTTCTTGAGCAAATCTAATATGCTTCATATGGTACCATGCTGTAAGAGTAGCGTGCCCCGGACGTGGGAGCGCTGCACGCTGTTCGGCGTGAGATGCCGTGGTGCTTGCTCTCAATGGTGTACTTCCATAGTTGATTGTTTCTTTAACCTAGAAAAATCATGTCGAGGTTATTAAGTGGAGTCGCCACCTAGTTTGTTTTGTCAATTCAATTGAATGACTAGAAAACTAGGAAATAAACCCCGGGCCTTCCCGTGTTGGAAAGCGGCCTGAATTTCTTCAGAGTTTGGGTTTGGGATTTCAAATTTATTAGTGTTCCGTTTTATTATGTTCACTTATTTAATTTTAATGAAAGCTCCTAAGCACATAATTAGTTTTAAGTTTGATTAACATACTCTTACATGGCATAAGGCATACAAAGAAGCATACACAAATTATAAAAGCATAAGAAAGCATAAGGAAAGCGATAAATGCAGAAAATAAATGTAGGAAAATAAAATGTGGGTATTTAAATACAACCCACCCAAATAAAAGGAAAGCAGATAAATGAAAATAAAACAATTTGGGTATTTAATACAACCCAACCAAAAGAAATAATTAAATAAAAAAGCATAAAATAAATGAAATCCTAATTGGGGCCCAAGGCCCAATTCCTTTCTTCCAGATCCAATGGGATTGCTTTTGATTGGGCCTCGGGCCCGACCTATCTACTTCCTCCTCTTTCCCCCAAATCAAACCTAATTAATCTGCAAAATCAAATCAAAGCGCATAAAAGGGAACAAATGCAAGAAATAAAGGCATTAATAATGAAATTAATGAGCAAATCGCGCAAATAGACCCAGATTAACACAAGGAAGATACGAAAATCAAGAAACAGAATTTTAATTTTTGGATCATACGCGATCGCGTATGATATTGTAATTATCATACACGATCGCACATGAACATATACGAACGAGGCCAAAATCAAGAAAATCATACGCAACAGGCTGAAAACATGACATAGGATATTTGGCAATCAAAAGTAAACCAAAATACACTTTATAAAACATGCGCGATCGAGGTACACAACAAGAAAATCATGCGAAAATGGCTTAAAACATGTCATAGATCATTCAGCAATCGAAATAAATCGAAATCAAAATTTTAATAACATATCCGATCGTGAAGATCATACGCGATCGCGTATGATATGGTGAAGATCATACGTGATCGCACATAATAATGTGCATGTAAAAGGAGGTGAAAGCAAAACACATAAAATCATGCGTAAAACGTTAAAACAATTTAATTTTCATCAAAAACAACATGGATATCACAAAAATCACATGATAATAACAAAAATAGACGAATGTACCAACCTCTCGTCGATTCTC
>CANYBF010831778.1:0-13623 GCA_948192965.1 Dalechampia spathulata
GGGTTAATGCGCTCCGTACTGGGCTTTCTGTTATGGGCCCTTTATTTGTTTTGGTTATGTGGTAGCCCAACTGTGTATAAATACAACATATTACGTATAATGAAATATAGAAAAATCATTTTTACAAATTGTTTTTGCTCAATTCTAAACAACCTAAAAGGAAAATTTCTCATATTTTGTTAACACTATATTAGGAATGGTTCGGTCCTTTCACGCTGATACAGATGGAAGAATAGGGGGTTGAGAACAGAGTTCAAGGGAGGAAATGGAGAAGAAAAAAAGAGAGAATTAATGATGAATGAGGAAGAGAAATAGGGGAAAGAGATATCATAGAGGAGTATAGTGAATATAGAGATGCACGGTTAATTCTTGATTGATAATTACGAGCTATAGAAGATTGGCTAAAGAGACATTCTAGCAATTCTAGCTCAGTATAACAAACTTCCCCAGGGAAAAAGAGGCTTAAAAGGGAATAACGACCTCAAATAAGGGATAGTGGAGAGAAAAGGAAGAAACGGTCTAGGAGATAAACAAATACGAAATGCATAGATGATATTGCTTTATTTTGTTTCTCTTTTCCATTGAGGAATCAAGTTTCTTCTTCATTTTGTTGAACAGCCACGTTATTAAATTCTATGCTAGAATTAGTTCTAAGACATCCCTTTCTACGTTCCAGAGGCGGAAGTTTATGCCTTGGATTATCCTGGTTCTGATTTCAAATGGCTGCTACAGTATACATGATCCTTATCTAATAAATGAACATTTATCTGGGAATTTGGTTGTCTTCTCATTCTTTCAAAAAAGTGCAGTCAGATCATGACGGTTCAGATGTACAAGTTGCACTGAATGTAGATCACCAGCACAATGCAGATATATTTCCCAATACGAGAAGGTCCGAAGGAGTAAAATATATCACTTATTATGAAGATTCTGAGAGCATTCCAGGAAGGAGAATAGCAGTTTGTGAGCTGGATAAAGGTATGTGACGCACCTTGTGTTGGGTTTTCAAGGAAGGAGCAAAAAACAAACATTTAAATGATAAAGAGAAAAAACATTCAAGAGCAGCAAAAGCATTTTCAAAAAAGATAAATCGCAATTCTGAGATTTTTTTCTTTCTTCTTCTTCATTTTTGTTATTTTTGGTTTTTTCTACGTCCTTACAAACACAACAGCTTCACTATTTATACAACAAGTTTGCTTGTTCCACAGGCTTTGGCCGTACTTCTGCCCATACCTTTCAACAAGAATTTCAACAACTCCAACACTCCTCCTTGATGAAATTTTTGGTAAAGTCCAAAATTTTACATTTAAGTTCTAATATTCTGAATTCTTGGTGATAAATTGATGTTTCAGCATTGCTTGGATAATTTTCCTTCTTTAGAAAAAAGATCATAGAGCCAAAAAAAAAAAAGATATTTGCAGCTTGTTTTCCTCCTGTAGCAAGTAGAACCTCCATATGCATTGAAATCAGAAACTGATTTCCTTTACATTGTGGCTTCAAAAAAACATAATTGCTTCATTTCTGCTCCTCCTCAATTCATTTGGGAAGAAAAATATGATTTTTTTGCAGCTTCAACGAAAACATAATTCTGCTGCAGAAATTTTTCTTCAAAAACTGAGATTTGAATGACATTTTCTCATGCCATTTGGAAGTTTCACTTTTCTGAGCAGTCTCCATAACATCAAGCTTGATCTTGACATAAATAACTCCTATTTCTTTTGAAGCCAGTTTCTTGCTGCAATTTTTCAAATGATTCAGCATATTGTTGTCCAGTTTTTCAAGCAAACTTGTTTTCAAAATGATTTTTGCAGTTTAAAGACTTGCCGGCCCCTTAAAGAAAAAATTTGCAATAGATTTTGCAGTTTAAAGACGTGCCGGTCCCTTAAAAACAAATTTTGCAGTTTTAACGACATGCCGGTCAACAAGAAAAGATTTTCAGTTCATGGACTTGCAGGTCCCTTCAGATTTTTAGTTTATAGACATAAAAGGTCTCTTACAAGTTTTCAGTTTAAAGACATGAAGGTCTTTTTCAAGATTTCAGTTAATGGACTTGCAGGTCCCTTCAAATTTTCAGTTTATAGACTTGAAGGTCTCTTGCAAATTTTCACTTTTGTAGTTTATGGACATACGAGTCCTTCAAACACAAACACAAGCTTGATAAAACTAGATTTCATCTTAAACAAACATAACAGGTTCTTTCCCAGGAGAAAAAAAAACTTTCAAAGTGATATTGGCAGACCCATACCTTTTGAAAACAGAATTTTTTTTGTTGGCACAACCAAAGCCTTCAACAGATTTCCAACAAAACGAGATTGCAAACAAATTCAGCACTAAAGAGGGAACAAATAACACAAAATTAGATTTTTCATCTTTCTTGATAGAATGGTTTTGCTGTAAACAATATTGAGTCTCAACCCAAGACTTTGACAAAATAGAAATCAAGATTTTCAGGCCCTCAAAGATCATTAGAGCGCTCATACCATTTGTTGGGTTTTCAAGGAAGGAGCAAAAAACAAACATTTAAATGATAAAGAGAAAAAACATTCAAGAGCAGCAAAAGCTTTTCAGAAAAGATAAATAGCAAATTCTGAGATTTTTTTCTTTCTTTTCTTCTTCATTTTTGTTATTTTTGGTTTTTTCTAGGTACTTACAAAGCTTCACTGTTTATAGAACAAGTTTGCTTGTTCCACAGGCTTTGGCCATACTTCTGCCCATACCTTTCTTACAATGACAATACTAGTAAACAAAAATTTCAACAACTCCAACACCTTGTTAGGATGACTACAATCCGGTTAAAATGGAAGATTGAACCAAATAAAAACTTTAGATATTGTATAGTTGAGGAGATGTTTATCTGTTTTCAAGAAAATAGAATTTTGTGTAGTTGATAAAATTTTGAAATAGAAAAGAAAATTGGAAAAAAAAACAGAAAAAATTTTCTACAGCTAAAACAACCCTCAGTTCTTATAATTTTGGTTCGGATATTGGTTTTTTTCTTGAAGAATTTTGGTGAAATTGGTTGTTGGGTTGTGATCTTTGGTGAAAAGGGTTAGATAGATCATCTTGTCAGGGATTTGGGTTAGTTACTTCTGACATATCCATAGATTCTTGCAGATTATCCTGTCACATGTAAATCAAATCTGGAGTTATCATACGCATAATATGTTGTTAAATTACATCGTACACTGTATTTTACCTGAATTTTTTTTGGGAATGTTGAAAGGACTGTGCCTTCCAATGTTCTATCCGAGGTGGTGAAATATGTGTCCTAACCTGTGGGATCGCATTCTATGAGAACCTTTTTTTCCTTCTCGGGAGTAGTTTCTTACCTGTCATTTCCTGGTTTCCAGCCTTTACAAATGCTTGCAATGGAGAACACCTTCGAGTAAAATAGCAGTCTCATTGATTATAATTTGGAGAATTTGTCTCGTATTTTTCTGCAATGTCTTTTTTATGGAAGACGATCATGCATTCATCACAGTGACTGAATGTTTGACAAAGCAAATGACATTATTCTCGCAGTTAAATTTAATTTATCTTCATGCAGCAAATCACAGGGAAATTATTAGATCTCAGATTCTGATGAGAGAGTTGTGGCTACAAACGTGGCATGATATCTATTCTGACAGGAAATCAGAATTTGTTACGAAAGGTGAATGTTGCATATCATGTTCCTCCTTTGCATAGCTTACCTCCAGTATGATAACTGATATATCATCTGAAATAGCTATGCGTGGACCTTTGAGGGATGATGACTGCTATTGGTACTTTGCCAAGTCCCGATGTGCTTGGCCTGAATTTTGCAAATTGAGGTTTCTATCGTCTCCATGAAAAAGCTTAATTAAATTATCATTATTTTTCCTGTGCCTTCCCAATTCTTTTTCTGTTTGGTTTTTCCTGTTGCAGATATACTTTTGGGGATGTTCATCCAGGACAGAGTTGTAGGTTGAAGATTTCGTCCTCTGCTGAACTTGCGCATTACATATAAGATAAAAGGTATCCAGCATCTTCCCTGCCTCATACTGACTACAATAAATTGGAAATTGACTGATGCTACAGTCAAATATTTGCATTTCCCTCTTAAATAACATATGCATTTGCTGTTCGTGATAATATCATCATCTTTTACTTAATTTTTCCTTTTGCTCTTCCATCACTAAGAAGCTCTTGCACTACTAGACTGATATGTTTGTCCAAGTCTCACAGCTGGTCTTAGTTTTTGCTCATTATTACGCTTTGTGTCAGTATTACTCTATTCCGGCGTCTGGTATCTGGTAATCTATTGCCTATGGGTTTCTCATATCATCAATCATTATTTATAACGTTCATATTTAGAAATCTACACACACATATTTTGAATCTCTATTCGAAATCTTCTGTCTCAGTTCCTGACGTTGGATAGAGGTTCCATCCTTGCAAATTTTGCTATAATTGGATTGTAAAATCTCCTTGGAACTTGAAATCATGCTGGTTGCTCAACTTTTTGACACAACATGCACCAAGGAGCTCGGTCTAGAGAAGCTCAGAACTTTTACTAATCTCCATATCTTTTGACATTCTAAATGGGTATTTTGGACTCCTTTTTCTGCAGGAAAGCAGCTAACTGTTGGCTCATCAATCGATAGGTAGGTAAACAGGATGACACATGGAAGGTGGAATGACCTGTGCCTCAATCCGGATCACATTTACTGAACGGTTAACCTCATTTTTTGTCAAATTCTCTGGTAATACACTAGAAACATAAAAGCCAAGGAAAATAGGAAAAGAATGGTGTTCAAACTCTTCGAAGTGCAAGAGAAGTGAAAAAAGAAAACATGAATATTGATATATGAGATGGACAACCGCTTCATTTGCTCCAAGTCAAAATTAATGGTGGTTCGTTGATTTTAAAGGTGCTTCACAAGGTCGAAGCATCATGGTTTTTTTTATGTCTATTATGTCTGTTGGTAAAATCAATGAAGACTAAAGATTTCTTTCGGAAAAGGAAAACACCCTTTTTTAACCTCAAAGACACATGGGCGTTGATGTGTTATTTTTCTTTGTGATTTTGATGCGTTGAAGGCTCCATCCATGGATAGGTATGGTAAGCCGTACCTTCCATATTACCCTCAACATAAGTACCGACCTGAACTAGTAATACTAAACCGACAAGAAACAGTTGTTCGTGACATTGTTTTCCTGGGTTTTGAACGAGCATACGTCATAAGGCCCCTCCTTCCTACTTCGCCGAGCACAAAATAAGTACAAAAATCTCGTTAACTTGTTCTTGTATTTTTGCACAGAGTCTCCATCAACTCCAGACATCTTATATACAAATATTCCGCATCCTTGATTTGTGTTCCGAGATGGCCAGGTTTACATAAAGGGCAACTTGACGGGTTTTCCCCCCCTGCTCGCTGTTGAGGATGGCAAATGGCATCAGGGATTGCAGTTCTCCGGGCCAATCAAATTCCGATAAATGTGCGTCCGAGAAATAAGAAACGTCATAGAAACGGAGTTACTGCCGATTCCGATGGTGATGGGATTGCATACGGTGGATTTTATTCAATTATCCCTTCCGGAAGAAGGGAAATCAGGAAGTGAGAAAACCTTGTCGGTCAATGCCCTCGTGGCATTAACAAACAGGAAGATTCAGCAAATTCTGATTGGGTACTTATTCTAACCACAAAAGCAGGTAGAGGGCTAACCATATCCCTCGTAAAGGTGTTCATGTGTGCGTCCATAGCAGGGCAGCTGAGAGAAGACGTGGCACGAGGCAATGAAGAACGTCGTCACATGAAAGAAGTTTCGAGGTGTCCGTTTTCAAGTACTTGCAGTTCATTTAAATGAATACCTGGAAAATAATTCGGGTGGCGAAGGATCAGGTAATTGGGAATGTGGTTCAAAGTGGCAGGATAAAATATCACTATCCCCCTCAAATGTACGCAATTTAAATGTCGTGGGTTCAATCAAGCATCTCAGTTCATCAGACAAATCAAACAAGCACACATGACAGCAGAACAAATCACTGTAAGTTCTGGCTAGCTTCTCTTCTTGATCTCAAAGGAATATTTGAATTCCATGTGACATCTTCTGTCATCGTCTTCAAACTGCATTAAAGTGAAAACAATGCCAGTCAGACATTGCAAGTATATTCTGAAATGCTGTTAAATTTAACATTAAAGTTGTGCAACATGATTGGTTCGTAACAAGTCCCCTGAATGCAAACCAAATAAACAGAGGATTTTGCAGAGAATTCTAAGCAAAACGTTCATGTTCCAGCTCTCCGGATTTTAGTCATCAAGTTTTGACATATAGACGGACCTACCTTGAGCTTTGCGGAGTAAACTCCCCGTGCCAGCACACCGGACGGGGTAGTTTCCTCCTCCAAAGTATGCACATATGGCTCCCGCTGAGGAGCAAAAGTACCCAACATTCCTTTGTTTTTATCAACTGCAAATGAATGAAATACACCCATGAACAGAATATCACCAAAACATAACGACATTCATCCAAATTAAATAGCTGAGAGAGGATTAAAGAAACACTGTCATGGTCTGGCAGCTTACAGGCTCGCGGCATCTTCTGCCTAGATATATAACCTTTTTAACTAGATGGGAAAATGACATGAACATATGCTAATTAGTCCTATTTCTCTCTCTCTTTTTTTTTGTCATTATTCATAGAGATTTCCCTAAACTCAGAAAACTGATTGGTATTATCGGATTGTACCAACTCCAACTGCATTAGTGAGGCCGAAAAGCATGACAATTAGGCAAATGTGGAAGATCATTCTCTAATGAACACCGCTCTCATGAATTGGAATGCAATGGATAGAATATTTCAGTACCTTGGAGTCCACCTTTCCAGACAGTATTTGAGTAGGTTAGGCCAGAAACAATATTGTGCAAAACACTAAATGTTAACTTGAGCCGATATCGAGATCCTTCTTTCAGAGTAAAAAGGACACGACGGCTCTGGCTTGCATCAATAGGCAACGGAGTATCGATTTCCCCAAAGTCATCGGATACTATTCCTATGGAGTGGAATTTCACTTCAGGTTCCATTTGGCCTAACAGAAAACAGAAAATATAAGCTCGTGAATCCTGATGATGATGCTAAGCACAGCCAACTGCGAAAAAACAAAGAAGACTGAACACAATACTTGATTAACTGACCATTTAACTCGCTGTCGATGCACCCAAGTAGCTTCTCTTTCCACCTCCTCAAGCTTATATCATCCTGAACATAAATTATCAAAAACAGTTATGCATATTTAATAGATGATTCCTCTCCAAATTGAGTTTAGATTTTCTTAAATCTAAGCTGTTTGTGGGTTTAGATTCCAAACACCAATTAATGAGTAACAGAAAGCAAGTGTTCAAATATACATCTACACACACATATACACGAAATATATGGAAAGGGTGGCAACTAAAAGTACACAAACCTTGTCTTTCTCAATCTGATCTTTGAGAGATAGCAAAGGCCCGGGCACAAAGCCAGAATCAGCAATACCATTACCAATCTCCTCTTCTTCCTCGTCATCACCATCATCATCAACAGCAGTTCCTTCGCCTTGTAGTTTCTGAGCCATTTCCTTCTGCCGGATTTCTTGTTTCCCACTGAGAACAACATCATCACAATCTTTCGTTGATGATGATGATGATGATGGACCTGCTGCTTCCGATAATCCCTTCTCACCATCCATCTTTCTTACACTCAAAAAACCTTCAAAGATTTCAACTTAACTCTTCACCTACAAAGTTGTAAACTCTACCTCAAACTCTTGCTAAAACAACAATAACCCTTCTCTTCTTTTTTTTTTTTTTCCTTTCTCCTTCTTCTAACTGATAAGAACAACAAAACCTTTTCAAAAAAACTCAAAAACCCAGAAGCAGAGGATTCAGGAAACAGAGTTCTAACTGATAAACGTGTATAGACAGAGAAGTAGAGATCCTCTGTCTCTCTCTTTCCGTCAACAGTGCAGATCACAAGAGTTCTTTTGCTTTGTCTAATTGTCTGTCCTGTCTTTAGTTTCACACACTACTGTGGGGTTTTCAAACTTCAAATTGAAGCATGGAGTCAAAAAGAAAATTTTGAAAATTGAGCAAAAGGTTTTTGGTTTATTGCGTAATGGTCCCTCGAAATTAATATATTTCGTCTATTACCCATTTTACATTTATAATCTACACAATTCATACATTCTTTGAATAAATAAAAACATTACAGTTTTAGATCCAATCATTTCATTTCACGTCGGTAATCTTTTGATTTTATGTTTAAAAATAAATATATTATTAATTTGAAAATCACATCACTGCCAACATCATACATCAAATGATACTATTATGTTGAGCGTGTAAAAATCATAAGATTGCAATTACAAACGGTCAAATAACATAAATATTTACTTAAAGGCCCCTAAAATATACAAAAATTGCAATTTGCTCCGCTGCAGTCGCTGCATTAAACACGGTGAGGCTTTTCTCGTGAATCAATGGCACCCTCTTCGGTAGCCATGGTGCGTGGGAATACTTCCCGAATGTGCAGACTAATTATTTACAGACATATAAAAGAATAACTTACCACACTCATAATAAAATTCATTTGTATTAAAACCATATAAAAGAATATGATAAAACAGAAGGATCAAATGAAGCTTGTACATGTCCAAAACTTTATTTGCTATTGTAGTTGGGGCTAAATGGCAAGTCTTAAACCAAGTGTAGTTGCCTATTTACACTTACAGAGAATACCCTTCGCCCGTTTCTACCAGGTACATAATTTACCTTCCATCACCATCAATGATCCTCGCTTGACCCGGACGTCGATTTCCCAACACCAAGGATGATCTTGACCATGTAACTCAAATGGACATCAATGTACATTGTACAAAATTTCACACCGAAAGAATAAACGTCTCGTAAGTTAATACCCAAGTATACATAGTTTGTGTGGAGCAGTATTTCGCAGTATGATGGTCATCTGAAAGGTTCGACTGGTGCTGTTTCTTCGAGAAAGGTTGCAGCTTCGAAACATTCGGTTGCTTCCTGTAAGGAGGATGCACCGGCCTCAGATTTATAAAGCAACCCGAGATTATACCACGCAGATGAATTCATTCTGTCAATTCGCAAAGCATCTGTAAGAAAGCCTCTGATTATTTCCTTTGAATGGTCACTAAGCCTTCTGAGAACAACAGCTGCAGATACCAAGCTTGGAACATGTTTGGGATCAATTTCCAGAGCACTGAAGAAGGCCTTTAGAGCTTCTTTGTAGAGTCCTTTTCGTTCATAAAGTAACCCTTCGAGATAATTGGAAAGAAAAAAATTATAAACATGGGTTCCTAAACGAAGCAAAGCTACAAAGGAAGATTCTGTGTGCATGTTTTGCCTTCATAGAGAACTAACTTGATACTACTAATCATGCAAAGAGCAGATTTCCATGCCCCTATGCATATAACCTAATAATCTTCATCTGCATCTCAAATCATGACATTAAAATTTTAAAGTTTTTTATTTATCAAAGTTTTCAAGTTTTGATCAACAAGGCTTTTACATGCCATGTGAAATAAGTTGATCTCAAGCATGAGAATGCAAAATCACATCATCTATCAAGGATCGGGGAGATTTTGGTATTCAGTTGAATTCCTATGGTCGTCTGCAGTAAAAAAAAAAAGTGATCTTGAGTAAACATGGGAAAAACATGTTTCCTCAAGTAATGTTTTAATTTACCAGCAATATGACATCTTGGAGCTGAGTATAGATTGATGGCCTTGGATTTGGAAAGACAAATCTCAGCATCATGCCACTGTGAGAGGCTTATGTAGACAGACGCCAGGTCATGCCAAACTTCCAATTCCAAACTTCTAGTAGGCTTTATATTACCCTGCCGAGAATGCATGTAGAGAGAGGTTACAGATAACTTCAACACAGCATATTTTCCAACAAATTACAAATAAATACTCCTAAGATAAGATGTTTCAAAATATGTAAATATTGTTTTGAAATAGTCTAATTAGTGGACCGAATAGATGAATTCTTTATGATTAAACTACAAAGTGTGGCTGAAGAGTAAGTGGTAGGCAACCTTATTATGCTTCTTCCCAGCACTATAGCTCTTTGTCTGAACTTGAAGTATGCCAAGAAGTAGTCCATATGTCTTAATGGCACCCGTTAACTGACCCTGTGCAATTTGAAGTTTAGCTCGAGTTCTCAATAGTTCTCCCTGATCCCATGTCACAGTCTGGTCCAAGGCAGCACTGATAGTAGTTTCAGCATCTACATATCGTTTCTGAGCTGATAAGATTCTGGCTACTAATAGCCATCCATTAATGTTTGATCCAGTTTCTAGCATCAACAATTTCTCTGCATAAATAAGAGCCTTTTCTAGCTTTCTTTGCTCTGCATTTACCAAGCTGAGATGGTAAAGAATATACGGATCTTGCATCATTGTTGGTTTCCCTGCCAATTCCAGGGCCTGAAGTGCCTCAGATTGTCTTATTTCCCTCTCCAAGTCCACAATTACCAACTTAGAATCTTCTGAAAGTGATACACCCAATAAACAATTGGCAAAACTTTCCAACTGATTGCATCCACTATCCAAGTTTCCAAGGGCTCTGCGGGAATAGTTAATTCCTTCCTGTGCAAGCTTAGGAGTATCTCCACAAATCTTTGATGCCAGTAATAAAGCAGGAACATGCTTCGGGTCCTCGCTACTGTGTAATAGCTTCCTGAGTAAATTTAAAGCAACCAGATCCTCACCTGTAGCATGATAGCAAAGTGCAAGTGTATAATACATTTCTCTCCGATCAATAATACCAGGAAGCAACTCCTCAACTTGATTGGCCAATGCCTTCAAGTCCCCTGACACAGCAAGAGCAAAAGAAAGGTGATCCAAGATCGAATCATCCCATTCAATTCTTTTGAGAGAAATTTTCCTTAGTAATATCATTAACAAAAGTATAGCCTCCTCTACATTGTTTCTAGGTACAAATGAACTATCCATCTGAGAGCGAAGGTTTGGGGGGCATGCTTCACATCCGCTGTACAGAAGAAAAATAGCAAAATCTTTCTGAATCCTTGCAGTAGTTTCTGCGTCAAGATTCCAGTGATGGAGAAGGGCCCGCCGATATGACATGATTGCTTCCCGTGGGGAATCACCAAGTTTCCATAATTCTGGAAGCAACTCAACAGCCTTATTTATGGTCTCCTGCAATTTACAGTTAGCAGCAAAGTTTTCAGGCAATCCCTCTGGTAATGAAGTTTCAACAATGTCCAGAACAAGTTTGCAAGATTGAGCAGCTTCTGCAAAAATAATTCAAAATACAAATTAGCCTCAGAATTACATTCTTACTTCTGTCTTATCAATTTGTATATTGTTTTTCATTCATTAGGTTCTAATTTATCATAATGAACCTTGAAAAATGCATGGATGTGCATGTTGGGACAAAAACAGAAAACTCCAATGATGGAGGTCACGAAGCATATAACAACAAAGAACACAGCTACAAACATTGCTTTATGTTTCACACTGAGAAGAGTATGCAAAGTTATCCATACTCCAGCGCATTATTATATCATAATGCAATGTTATGTACACCTAAAACAGCCAGGGAAAACAATAAGCTGATATCAAATATTCATGATGAAATAAATCAAAAACAGAAAGCAAGAATATACCAGTAAACCTCCCAAGATGTTGTAGTGATTTTGCTTTTAGTAAGACTGCTTCCAATAGCAAATTGACGGCGTGTATTGACATTGATGGGGTAACAAAGTTCTTAGAATGTCTCTTACGATGTTCTCCTTTCCTAGAAAGAGCAACTTTCATTTTCGGAGTTACTGCTGCAATATCTATTCCTTCAAATACATGTAGAGCAGCCTCTATATTTCCTTTCTGATATTCAATTCTTCCTAGTAAGGCTCTCGCTTCCTGCATGATGCAGATATGAAAAAACCACATTGAACGTTATAGACAAAGTCAACTTCATCTATGACTTTATTTCAGGCCAAGATTCAATAGAGGCATCAATTCTTTGACAGCTGAGACTGGTAACTTAATTATTGCCAATCCCGGAAGGGAGATTAAAAAGAATGCAACGGATACCAACCTAGAGGAAGCACAAACTACTTTCAAATTATAGGAAATTTCCTCAAAACGTTGATGCATGAAGTAGTTTCATACTGATAAAAGAAAGCCACATAGAAAAATGGAAGATAAAAGCAATGAATCTGGAAGAAATGAACCTCATAATTCAAAGAACCACGTTCACGGAGAGTCAATTCAGCTTCCTCTATGTTGCTAGTAGAGGTATCTGGCTTAGAGTCTAATTCACCATTTTTAGAAGAATAACCACCAAATGAGTAGGCCTTGCTTGCAACAGATTCCGAAGATGGTACCGTTTCATCTACGGGCCTTGATTGCTCTCCAGAGAACAGACACTTCATTATGTTGCCTAAATCGTGCCGAAGAATGCCCCTCCTCTGCCTTTTTACTTTAAATTTGCTCTTCATAATTCCTCTTCAAACTCAGTGATCTTCAAGCATCAGCAATTAAAACCTTAATGTAAGACACTAACTGAAAAACTCAAACATTACTTGGAGTAAATGGCGAAGAACTATGCCTGAAAAGATAACAGTAACATAAGCTAATTCTTGGAACTGAGAATTCAAGGGCTCCAAAAAATGGAAAATGCCAAGAGAAATTGTCAGAATCTAGCATAAGAAAAACAAAACAAAAGGAAACAGTATAAAACACAGATGATAATCAAATTCAAGAGAGAAAAGACGCAAACTTCGGTATAAATAAAACCCAAAACCCCAAATCAAGATTTCAAAACCACAGAATTACCTATCAAAATCCAAAACCAATCGATACTGAACAAACCCACTTCGAAATACAGCTTCAACAACTAAAATTCGGCCTCAAATTATCAAGAACATATAACATTGGCAATCTACTGCTAATACCAATGATAATTCCAAACCGGAACATAACTCATCATTCTATAATCAACCAAGTCATGTATAAGAGGAAAAGAAGCAAAGAAAAGCACTCACCTTTAATTATTCTTAAAAGAAAAAAAGCCCCAAAGGGCACCAGGACCCAAACCCATGACCTGAATTCTATGCAATCAAAAACCCTTTACTTTTAAATTCTTCGGTAAACAAACCAAGCATCCATCATCAAAAGCAAGCAATGCCAATTGCTGTTTTTGTTTTTTCCTTTTTGCCGTGTTGAATTCCCTGCTTTTCTTGTTCTTTTTCAACTTTAATTAAACTTGTTTTGACAATGATGTTATTGCTTAAGTCTTCTCATTATAACTCCAACACAGGAAAGGATTATGATAAGTGAATATGAAACTTATTCACTTAGTTAGATTTTAGTCTAAACACAAACAAGTGTGTGCGGTGTGCAACAGTGTATATTATATTAAGCATTATATACGGTAGGCAATGAAATCAGATACGGGTGGAATACGAGATAACAAGAAAAGAAAGAAGAAAACTAAAGGCAATTCCCGTCACGTTAGCAATGGCTTAGGCATGCGTCAATTCAACCACAACAAGAAGATGATAAACAACAAACAAGTTTTAATTAAACTAAATCATACCTTTCGTTCTCCTCCGGTATGCTTCAATG
>CANYBF010832425.1:0-13648 GCA_948192965.1 Dalechampia spathulata
TTTCCAACACAGGAAGGCCCGGGTTTTATTTCCTAGTTTTCTAGTCATTCAATTGAATTGACAAAACAAACTAGGTGGCGACTCCATTTTTTAACTCGACGTGATCTTTCTAGGTTAAAGACCAATCAACTATGGAAATGCACCATTGAGAGCAAGCACCACGGCATTTCACACCGAACAGCGTGCAGCGCTCCCGTGTCCGGGGTGCGCTACTCTTACACCGTGTAGAGGAAAATGTATAGAGGAGAAAAGTATATCTTATGCACTCCATAGTTTATACATATGGAAGAGAGGAAACCAAAGAAAATAAAGAAAAGAGAAGATCGTATCATATCTCACATATCTAGGAACTAATCATCTAAATATGTTTAAGTTTACAACAAACCAATCTAATCATATCTACAACTCTAAGGAAGATTAAAAATAAGTATAATTACTTGGAACTATCTAAAGATATTATAAAGTTTAAAAGTAAGGAGTATGTTAAGTTAGAGGGATGAGTAGGGGATTAATGTTATGATGGCAGGATGGAATTAGAGTTAAAAAAATTATTTACAAGGATTACAAAGATATTCATGCTTCATGTTTAGATAAGTCTAGAATGGTTGAAGAATGGTTTACTAAGTGTTATAGAGAGTATAATAAAACCAATAAGTAGGTAGTTTAAGATCAATTTCTTATTATTGCTCCTCTTGAAAATAAGGCTCAGTTATATTTTTATGACTTTTTACCTTGTTCTTTATGATTTTAAGAAGGTAGGTGTTAGATTAGCAAACTTGAGAAAAGTTAGAAGGTTTTAATCTATCATCCAACAATTAGGGTTATTAAATATAGGATATAAGGGTCATATTTATACTTGTAGACATAATCAAACAAGTTTCTTAGAATTTCAACAATGTTTGGATAAAGGATTTTATAATGTTCAATGAAGAACCCTTTGCTAATAGGCTCAGATTATTCATAAGGGACTATCTAATTTTTGATTATAGATTACTTCTTTTGGACTCTAATATATGAGTAGTTAAAGTTAAAAGAACCCTCTAAGTTGGAGCTAACTAGATGGAATTTGATTAATATGAGTTTTTTTTATTTAATAAGGATGTGAGAATTTGGTCCTCTCTCTTAGGTGATTGTAAAGTTAGCCTCTTATCAAAAGAAACTAATTTGTGATAGAAACATGAAGGTGTCCCATGTTACTACAATTTAAACACTACAAAACCCTTTCAAATTTGTGATGGAATTTTGCTATCACTAATGGGTGTGAATATACTACTATTTGTGTCACGCCCATAATGTGTAACATGCTCCCGTAGTGTGATTACCAACTTCTTAAGTTAGAAAATTGATAACCACCCTACATGAGATTCGAATAATTAACCTGTTAAATGCAGTATAATTAAATTTTATTTTGAATGATGTAAAATACATATAATGGTGCCCTACCTATAAACATTTTGTAAACCTGTAAAGTGGGATTATATCGTAAGACAGGCATGCATTGATTCCACACTTTCAAACAGTAAAAGCAAGCAAACATTACTTCATTTGTTTAAGGACATCCCTGGTGGTATTGTTATAGTTACATTGTAAGATATAAAACATAACAGTTTATATATTACAACTATTTTTACTATCAAAAGTACAAAAGAGTATGCTGCATAAAAATCAAGGAATAAGAGGCTGCCTTGAAGTCCGAGTTCTCTACCTAAAATCATTATCTTAGGGACCTGCTGCTAACACTACTGCATCCCATGCTCCCTTGTGTCACTAGTGCCTGCGTTCATCAATTGACAAATGCTGAGTATAAAACTTAGTGGTGCTAGTAAAATAAACAATCACAAACAACATAGCATTCACATAATATTATAGAATCATCATTTCAATAAAATTAAAACATTCCAACATTAATTCCACTCAGTGATGAAATATACCATTAGTCGAATAACATTATCACCTGTAATTACTTATGTTGTTTATCTGTGAACTTTACTATATAACAATTATTCGTTCATAGTATGACCACAATTATAACATTCCAAGATGTTATTTCATCAATAGCTATTAAATGTGATATGACTTTGAGAATGTAATTTATGAATTGCACTCTCCTTCTATTTTTCTTTTGCTATTTTCATTTCATTAGCCATTTTTCATTCTTGGGCCCTTTTTCACTTGTGCACATTTCTGTACTGGGTCTTTTATTTATATGGTTCAATAAATAGGAACCCATTTCATTTCCATTAAATTTCCCGAGGAAATCCATGTTAGCACACTTTTATTAAACATTTCCTCACTTTTGCTCATTTTCCTTCTTCCTTATTTCTCCATGATATGCTATGTTATGCTTGATATGATGATGCATTCATGATTATGAATTAATGAATATGTATAATATCATGTTATGGATAATCATTTAATGACATTGCATTATATTATAAACAAGGTTCTTTTATAGATCATTTAATAATTGAGGAATATTAGCACAAACCTACAATCGCTTTCCCTTTATCTAAATTGCCTGATGGTATTCGTTGATTGTCCTCGGAACCACCTAAATCATAAGACAATGTTTGTATTCAATAAAAAGATTGAATATAATCATTAATCATTCATAATTCACACTTTTGTAGTCATTTTATAGTATATATACACCACTGTATAACAATCATTTACATACACCAAGTCAATTCATTTACTAAAACACAATATTAAATAAGGAAATTACAATAGCATTTAAATAAAATCACTATTCATATTAACTATCATGTTACATGAGCTAAAATATGAAATATACGATATTAAAATAACATAATCTTTATATTATTGAAAACTACATTTAATAAGCTTTTAAACAGTATATCATACGTATAAAAATCCGTTCATTTAAATAATTAATACCTATGTCACTTTAAAATCTTATATAAAACTACTTTTAATAAATTCCAAAACCAATTTATTATTTTTCTTCATTATTACATAAAAATCTCATTAACTTAAAATAAATTTGATATTATAGTAAAATAGAGTTAAAAATCTTCTTAATGATATATTATACGTATATTAATTCATTTATTAAAATAGTTAATTAGAAGTTTATTTAGAAAATAATTCATTTTAACTTTTAAGAAGTAACCCCTTTTATTTATCTTTAAAATAACCATTTAAATACTAATTAAATAAACCTTGTATTATTCAAAAATAGGTTTGGTAAGCTTTATTTTAGCATATCATATGTTCATAAAGTTGCTTATTAAAGTGTTCAATTTAAAGCATGTAGGTAGGACATTCATGACCGCACATAACATACATTTATCATAGAAACAATTTGCTTTCCTCCTTCATTTCGATCAATCAATTCATTTCCAAACAAAGCCATTCTTGTTACCATTGAAACATAGATTCATAAGACTTTCTAAGGATACATTACATGCCTAATTATTCAGCTATTGCACCCTCAATTCATAAACTACCACAAGCTCAAATTGTGCCTCCTTTAAACAAATAAAAATGTGATCTAAATTGAATTTAACTAGTGCATGTTGCATGCCATCCCACATAGCAATATATTCTAATAAGGTATAGGTATATGGAAATAATGGATTCATCTCGAGGTAGTAAAAATGAACCATGAACACAAAAAGAAAGGCAATCTCTTGACTACTAAACATCATGTATTACCACAACATTTACGTTAGTCCATAGCACTCAATCCAGTTGTATTTCTAACTAACCATCATACACACACATTAATTCAAACATGCCAAATATCCATAATATACAACACTTAACTTGCTCACACATACATTCAAAATGTCACAATATGCCAAGTACATACACAGAAATAACACTTCCACTTCCAGTTACAAAACAATTTTGCAATAACACAATAATAAGCAAGGTAAACTACTCGGTAACAACATCCCCATTCCTTAGTATCATGAAAATCAGAGGATTTGCACACACACACGCATTCGATCAATAACTCACTTTAGGAAATTTCTTCTTTAAGTCTTGAATACACTCTATAGTTAGGAGTTTGGGCAGCTACATTTCAAAGGAAGAAACATGTGGCTAAACTCGGGCCAACAGCTTCCTATCAAAATATCTCCACTGTCCTACAACCAACCTCACACCTTCAGTTGCTTTGTCTTCCTAATGCTTAGTTTAGACCACAAAACCTACATGCATGTTCATCCAAGGAAGGATCAGTCAAAGAAATGAAAAGGAGAAGAGGAATAAGTGTATGGCATCACAAAGGGGAGAAGGAGAGGAGTATGTGTTTCAGCTAAACCAAAGAAAAGGAGGAGTGCTCGATGAGAACAAGGAGAAAGAGGGATGCTATGGTATGTGTTTTGGTAGAGAATGAAAGAAGAAGGGAAGAGAATGAATGCTATGATGAGAAATGTGACAAGAGTGAGTGAGGGTTTCCATCTTTCCTAAGTCCCTTTAAGTTAATGGAAAGGGTACATTTGGTTACCATACACTCTCACACACCAAATCACATCCTTAAATGCCACTAACACTTTATATATATATATAGCTAATAATATACTATATTCCACTAGCATAATATTTTCCACTTGTATTAACATGTATTAACGGAATATACATAATGTATATATGAAAATGTACATACATAACACATTATCATAATTCATACGCATCATTATACACACTTGAATATTATTTTAGCTTCTTATACATATATATATACATACATTTTAAACATCACTTAAAACCATATACATAAGTTCACATATATTTACATACAAATATACAGATATTCACATGCATAAACAAACTTTCTAATCAAACAAACACATACATATATTATATCCACACATTTACCAAATATCAATCTCGATGTTATATTCATCTTATTATCATATCATTCATTATTCAATAACTCCACCAATTATCATCATGTCAACATTATAACACATATCAAATGCCATGTCATTTACTTTCCATATCATATTCACATAGCATACATTTCCATATCATAATCTTAATCACACATATATTAACTAGCATGCATCACACATATCATCAATGCAACATACTAAGTGTGTGGATGTGATAACATTCTCCCCCTAAATTAGAATTTCACCCTCAAAATTCTAACCCTAGTTACTTGTAAACAAGTGAGGATATTTTTTTTTGATAATTAATTCACATTCCCACGTCAGTTCTTGCCCTATATGGTGATTCCATAACACTTAAACTAGTCGAATCCGCTTGTTCCTCAACTCTTTGACTCATGAGCTAGAATTTTAATTGGCTCTTCACTATAAAATAAATCAGACTGAACTTATATATTCTCCATTGGTATGATGTGTGAAGGATCGGACTTGTATCTTTGTAACATAGATACATGGAAAACATTATGAATTCTGTCCAGTTCTGGCAGTAAAGCTAAACGGTATGCCAATGGTCTAACTCTTTCCAAAACTTCATTAGGACTAATGAACCTCAGACTTAGCTTCCCTTTATGATCAAATTGTAAAATTTTCTTCCACGGTGACACTTTCAGAAATACCTTATCCATGATATTGTATTCAATATCCCTATGCATCAGATCTATATATAATTTTTATTGATCAACTGCTATTTTTAATCAATCTATGATTAACTTTACCTGTTCTTTTGTCTATTGTATAATGTAGGGTCCCAACAATCATCATTCATTGATTTCATCCCAGTTCAATAGAGTTCTACAACATCTGCCATATAGTGCTTCATATGGTGCCATCTGAGTACTTGATTGGAAACTATTATTATAAGTGAATTCAATAAGGGGAATGTACCTATCCTAGCAACCAACCCATTCTAAAACACAAGGTTAAAGCATATCTTCTAATATCTAAATAATCCATTCAGATTATCTGTCTATCTGTGGATGGAATGCTATGCTGAAATGTACTTTAGTGCTTAAGGCTCGTTGGGAACTCTCCTAAAATTGAGAATTAAATCATGGATCTCTATCATAAACAATGGATGATGGCACTCTATAGAGTCTCACTATCTCTCAGATATATAATTTTGCCAATCATTCTAAGCTGTAATCCATACGTATAGGTATAAAATGCTGATTTGGTCAATTTTTCAATAATTTATCCAAACAACATCACATTTACTCTATGTTAACGTCAATCCTATAACAAAATCTATTGTCACTCTATCCTATTTCCATTTTGGTATAAATAATGGTTGCAATAAAGCTGCTAGCATCTGGTGTTTAGCTTTCACTAGTTGACACACTAAGCATCTAGAAACAAATTATGCAATATCTTTCTTCATACCTATCCACCAGTAAGATAGCTTTAAGTCTCTATACATCTTAGTACCTTCCGAATGATATGAATACAAGCTATTATGGGCTTCATCTAGTATCTATCTCTTTAGTTATTCATCTGCTAGATATAAATATGATCTTTCTATCTCAATAACCCTTTAGAATCTAAAGTGAAGACATTTTGATTACCTGTCTAAACTTTCCCTAACTGCTTTTGATATTTAACATCATTCTATGTAGCTTCATTAATATGGTTAGGTAATAGAGGTTTCACCTGTAACTGTAATTCAGCAAGAACATAATCTGGTTGCACCATCAATATAACATTCAATTGTCAAGTTTCCTATACTAACATCATTAGTAACTGTTGTAACGTGGTAAATGTTTTCTGGCTTAGAGCATCAGCTACCAAATTAGCTTGCTTTGAATGATAATCTATGATGCAATCATAGTCTTTAATCAATTCAATCCATCACCTTTGCCTCAAATTTAGCTCTTTTTTCATTCCCAAATAAGCTCTTATGATCTATATAAATGTAATATTTCTCACCATATAAGTAATCTTGCCAAATCTTCCATGTGAACACAATGGTAGCTAATTCTAGATTATGTGTTGGATAGTTCTATTCATGCAATTTAAGCTATTGAGAAGCATAAGCAATCACCTTCCATTCTTGCATCAGAACACAACCTAAACCATTCAGTGAAGCATTACTGTAGATAACATACTCTTTCTCTAGTATAGGTAAAGTCAACACTGGCGCTTGGGTCAAACACTACTTTAGCCGTTCAAAACTCTTCTGAAATTTCTCTATGCACTTGAATGGCACGTCTTTCTGTAGAAGTGTAGTCAAAGGTGTAGTAGTCATGGAAAAACCCTTTACAAATCATCTATAATATCCTGCTAAACCTAAGAAACTACGTACATTACTGATAGATTAAAGAGTCTGCCAATTCATAACAGCTTCTATCTTGCTATGATCAACTATAAGAGCTTTGGATAAAATGACATACCCTAAAAAGGAAACTTGGTCTAACTAAAACTCATATTTTGATAATTTCCCATATAATTGTTTCTCTCTCATCAATTGTAGTACAAGATATAAGTGTCAATCATGTTCTTTTTGATCATGAGAGTAAATCAAAATATCATCAATGAAGACCACAACAAATCAATCAAGATATTCTTTGAAGACTATATTCATCAGAGTCATAAACGCTGCCGGTGTATTAGTCAATCTAAAAAACATAACTAAAAATTCATAATGCTCATACCTCATATGAAAAGCAGTCTTCGAAATACTAATCTCTTGAACTCTCAACTTGTGATAACCAAATCTCATATCAATCTTAGAAAATATAGCTGCTCCTTTCAACTTATCAAATAAATCATCAATACAAGGTAAAGAATAGTGATTCTTGATATTCACCTTATTCAATCGTCAATAATCAATATACATCCATATAGTCCAATCTTTCTTCTTTACAAATAATACAGGTTCACCCCAAGGAGATACACTTGGTTGAATAAATCCTCTATCTAGTAAATCTTGTAACTGCCGCTTCAACTCCTTCAATTCAGTTAGAGCCATACAATAAGGTGTAATAGATATCAGTTCAGTTCTTGGCAAGGTCTCAATCTTTAATTCAACTTCTATGATTGGAGGCAATCCTGGTAATTTATGTGGAAACATATCTGGGAAATCATATACTGTAGGAATCTTAGCTACCTATAATCTAGGTTGTCTGGTATCAACTACATGTGCCAGTATAGCTTCACATCCCTGTTTTAGTAGTTTCTAGGCAACTGTTGCTGAAATCAAACTATGAACAATTGATTGTTTAATTCCCTGTATACACACTGACTCATAATTTGGATGCTGAAAGGTGATAGTTTTTCTTTGGCAATCCATCACTACCTAATATTAGGATAACCAATCTATACCCAATACAATATCATACTTTGTAAATGACATTTTGATTACATTGATAGGAAAAATTGTATCTTGTAAAATTAGTGGGCATCAATGATAAACTCTGTTCACTACAATATCTTTTCCCTAAAGGATTGGATACTAACATATCATGTCCTAATCTACCACTCATGATATCTAATAAGCATGCAACTCTAGTGTTGATATATGAATGACTCGATCCATGATCAAACAATATTATTATATTATGATCAAGAATATGGAAATTAGTGATCACAACATCCATAGCCTATAAATCCTCCCACAACCATAGATTGTATACTCAAGTTGGAGCTCTCGCAATCTAATTAATAGAACCTGACTGCTAAGTCTACTACTGCCACTTTAGCCTCTGACTTGACCTCTGCTAAAATTACTGGTTTGAGATACTCCAATCATTGATTGGGCTATAGGATTTTGCTGATATGATCCACTCTCTACTACTATATGAACTAACATCATGTTACTGTTAAGACACTCTCGAGCATAACTATGAGCGCTGATTTCTGCCAAAGCCTAGAGTGAGCTTGCGAGGTTCATAGATTGAGGACCACACTTGGAGTGAAAGTACAGTCTTCTTGAGGGGTTACCTTGAGGAATGATACAGACTCAAAAGAGTTGCAAGGAGTCACCACCGGATGGTTCTGGATTTGGTCCAACCGACCCATAGCATGAGTGCTAGTTAAACCCTTCAGAGATTGGGTTCGGGTGGTGGAGATCTATTTCTATGAGTTTCCAAAATTGATTTTACTATTATAGTTGGAATTAATTGTCCTAATCAGGCACGCATATGAGCGTATATGTAAGCACACAACATGGCATGCGATTTGGCATTTGCATGATTGCACGTAGAATGGCATATAATGCTATATGGCATTTGGATGGCATGGCATATGCATAGCATGTGAAGTAGTGATAAAATAACATGGCATATGCATGATATGTGAATATGAATGACATATCATATGTATGACATGGCAACTTAGCATGATATATAAGCATATAATCATGATAAATAACACGTATAGCGTAATGCGTTAGCATTTTTGATTGTATTGGCTTTAGTATATGCGTGGCATATGAAGTGAGTGGCATGGCATATGCATGGTATATGAGATAGATGACATGGCATATGCATGGCATGTGGAATGGATGAACATGTCATGTGCATGACATATGAGGGAAATGACATACCATATGCATGACATATGAGGTGATGCAAAATATAGCATACGCATGACATGTAGCATGGATGACATACCATATACGTGGCATGCAAAGTAAATGGCATATCATATGCATGATATGTGAGATGGTATATAAGATGACATATGTATGGCATGTGAGGTGGATGACATACCATATGTGTAGCATGTGAAGTAAATGGCATATCATATGCATGATATGTGAGATGGCATATAACATGACATATGTATGGCATGTGAGGTGGATGACATAGCATATGCATGATATGAAGTAGCAATACATGTGTGTTATGGCATGGCATATGCATGACATAGGATAATGATGCGTATGTGAATTGGTATTCAACATGGTATATGTCATGGCATATGATATGGCATGTGACATGGCATGGCATGGCATATAGGTAAATAGCATGGCAAGTTGCATGTATTGCATTACGTATTAGCCTATTTGGATTATATTTAGCATATTTATACGTATAAGCATATGAAATACAGTATGTTATGGCATTGCATATGCATGTCATGGCATAGTAGTGTGTGATGTGGCATGTGACATGATGACATATATTTTAGCAAATATAAATCATCCATGAATAAAAATACCGAAAGGCCGGTGAAAGGGATTGAGGAATTAAGGAATTACAAATGAGAGATAAGGGACAAATTATTACAAAGCCATAATAAATCATCCTATTACAAAAATATCCTCGCATACATATTTTGGGACGTTAAGTAACGTCCCCTTCTCCTCGAGTACTATTTCACCTCAGGCAACACGAGCCAAAAATGCACAATGGAATTATCCAAAATAAACATAAATAAATTCATTAGTAGCAAATAAATTTAGGATTTATTTGACTAGTCTAATGCTATGTGAAAGCATGAGCTAAGAGTCAAAATCCAACTAATTGTTAGGCAACAATCACATGAATTTATACGAGTCGGATCATGAAACTTAATAAAAATAAAAATAATTTTAAGCAAAATTATTTTTTTTGATCATGGAATATCAAATGGGAGTGCCAACATCACTTGGAACAATTGGAGATAGCCACTCAACCAATTTGAATCCAATCCTATCAAAAATCACATTTATACGAGTTAAATAGGCATTTAATCATGAAAAATTAATTTTGAGGCTAAAATTAATTAAATGTAATTGATTTTTGATGGATCCAATACACTTGAGTTACTGCCAAACATCAAATGTTATTGGAAAAATCAAATTGGTTTTGAAAATGAGCAAAAAAGTGATTTTTTGGGAAATTTTCCAGGGAACGTGCACCGCATCTAGACCTATGTGCGCCACACATAGGTTGTGTGTGGTGCACATAGATGTACATGTGGCACACATAGCTCATGAATCTATAAGAAAATCAAGTTTTTCAGTACAAACACGATCAACATATAAAAATAAGCAACTTTAATGAAGACAGTACCTCATTTTGAGCTCAAATCGGCCTCTGATTTGCAAATTAAACAAGTAATTGGGCAATTAACTTGAATAATTAATTTTAAGGCAAAAATAAATTAGATCTAGACAATATTTGACAGATCCAGAACCCTAGAAACATGGACAAGCCTCTAGAGTTGCTGGAACAATTAGATCTGAAGCGAAACGGGCAAAAAATAGGAATTTTCTGGAAAATCAAAGGTCTATATGCGCAACATATAAGCCTATGTGTGCCACATATAGGCTAGATGTGGCACACATAGGTGTATATGTGGCACATATTGTAGTGAAAATAGAGAGAAAATGGAGTTTTTAGGCAAAAACCTGAGATCCAACCCCGATCTAGGCAGATCTAGGGCTGAAAATGTATTTTTGCTTCTTGGATTTGCATCCAACATAAGAAAAATAATTCTAAGGTTAAAATTATTATAGATCTGTGAAATATATGGTAGATCCAGAACACCAGAGGCATAGAGAGGCCTCAAAGGTTGCTGGAAAGACTAGATCAAGTGAAAAATTGGAGTAAAATGGGAGAAAAATGGCATTTTCTTTAAAATCTGTGGCCTATATCATATAGGCCTATGTGCACCACACATGGGTTAGATGTGGCACACATAGGTCTATGTATGGCACATATAGCCTGGAAAACAGAGGAAAAATGAGAGTTTTTGAGAAAAATATGAAATCCGGCTCGGATCTAGGTAGATCGAAGTCAGAAATCAGTGATTTTGGGTACCCAATAGCATGAGTAAACAAGAAAAATGCATGATTGAAGCCAATCACAAGTAGATCAAGCCAAAAATTGAAGATTTAGAGGAAAATCATAAGAAAAATGAAGGAAAAATGAAATTTCCACTTACCGCAGTAGGTTTTTCTTGTAGATCTTCACTCCAATCATGCTTAGGAAGCCTAAATAGTGTTAATAAGTCTCTAAACCTAAGAAATTAATTAATTAAGTGCTTAATTAATTTTAGAAATATTTTGGCAGAGTTTTGGCTTGCTTCTAGAGCAATTTTTGGGCCTTTATCAAATGACCCCAAGCTCTATATTTATAGAGCCAAATTAAGGTTTGGCAAAAATGTAATTTTCTATCTAAAAATTAAAAATTTTAAGGCTATGTGTGCCACACAAAGCCTATGTGTGCAACATGCTGTACATATAACATTTTGACCCGTCACTTGAGGCCCATTAGGGTTGCATCGGGATGTGCACCCTGTGCCTCATAAGCATCATTTTGTATGCTAAGACATTGTGCAATATGGCTCACATCTCATTTGGTCCCGAGAAGGCTCTCGAACAAATGTCATTTTTATGCTATATGCGTAGCACATAGTGCTACATGCTACGCATATAGCATTTTGCCCCTATATGTGCCACCTTGAACGGGCAAAATGTAACATGAGCCATATGTCAAATAAGCATCATTTGACATATTAAGACATTTTGCAATGAAAAGTTTTCCAAATTTGGTTCGGAAAGTGGGCCCCACCAAATGTCTTTGACATGTAAATGTAACACGCATGGGTGAAATGTAACACGTTTCTCATGTCAAATAAGCATTATTTGACATTCTAAGATGTTGTGCTATGTGGAGCATGTTATATTTGGTCCCGAAAGTGGGCCCAACCAAACATCTTAATTTGTTATATGCGTAGCACATAGTGATATATGCTACGCATATAGTATTTTCATGTTATGCGCTTTGCCTTGTATGGGCAAAATGTAACATTCTCTGTATGTCATCAAAGATGCACTCGACATTCTGAGGCATTGTGTAGCTTCGGCTCTTGCTAGGTGGGCCCTGGGTGGTGGGCCCTACTAATATCCCTTCTCAGGCATATAGTGCTACATGCCCAAAGCGTAGCATTTTGCATGCTATGTGCTTTGCCTCTAATGGGCATAGTGCAATGTGTTCCGTAGGCACAGAATACACAAAAAAGGCTAAAAAGGATAATGGGCCCCACCAAATGTCATGGTGGGCTCTATCAACTGTAATGTACTCTGTACACCCAGAACACTCAGAGAAAGCCAAAGAGGCATATATGCACTATCGGGGTCATATCAGGGATCTGTACCGAGCCGAATCGACAAGAACCCAAAATCACAGGTGGGTGAAAAGTCAGGGTCAACAATAACGTTTTGTGCCTCCACAGCGTAGCATAAATTTGTCCTTATTCAACAAGCTCTCAAATGATTTTTACCACATGTGGGATACACTAGAAGTCCTGCCTCAGAACCACTGTAACTAGTAAACTATCCACTATGCACTCTATGTGGAAACCTTGGCACCATAAAGATGAGAATGCCTGAATTCAAGGGGAACAACAAAGCTGAAGAATACCTTGAATGGGAGAGTAAAGTAGAGATGATCTTTGAATGCCAAAACTATTCAGAGGAGAAGAAAGTCAAAGTAGCAGAAGTTGAATTCACTGGCTATGCTATGTTTTTATGGGATCAACTTAATTCCAATAGAAGGAAGAAGGGCATTCGGCCTATCCTTACTTGGGAGGCCATGAAGGAGGCTATGCGACATAGATTGGTCTCTTCTCACTACTTTAGGGAGCTACATCAAAAGTTACATAGATTGGTGCAAGGAGGAAGGAGTGTTGAAGACTACCATAAAGAGATGGAGATGTGCATGGTTCAAGCTAACATTGAGGAGGATGAAGAGGTCACCATGGCAAGGTTTCTTGGTGGTCTAAACAAAGAGATTGCAGAT
>CANYBF010832454.1:0-10557 GCA_948192965.1 Dalechampia spathulata
AACTTGACAAATCATTTTCATTTTATTTCTTTTACCTTAATTTATTTCACTTTAGCAACTTAATTTATTTATTCATATACTTTTAAATATTTATTGATATTTATTCATTTTCATTTAAGATATATATAATATATACATCATTTTTAATCTCAAAATTTATTTTTTATAGCAATACATATATCATATTCATATATTTTAAAATACTAAATAAAAATTTATTATTTTATATTTAAGGTAATTCTTTTTTAACCATTTTTCACATTCTTTCTACTAAAGAATTTTATGATTTAAAAATATTTTTAACATTTGTATTTTAAAAGAAATTTTCTAAAAAATAATTATAAATTAAAAATTGATGAGATTAAAAAAATAACAATATATGATAAATAAAGTTATCAAATTATATTATCAGGATAAAATAAATAATAATATTTCAATATCTTTATAAATAATTATTAATTTAAAATGGAAAATAAATTTTTTTAATTAAAATTAATTTAAAATATTCATAATAATTTGTATGAAACACAAGATGAAAGATAGTATTATTATAAAATAAAAAATAGATATCTTATAAATAAAACACAAGGAGAGATGTTGTATTTAACACAGTTAGTTGGAATAATTTTAAATAATAAATAAAATTATTAGATAATTCATTATATGTCTAACCTAATATAAGAGCACCAGTGGTCTAGTGGTAGAATAGTACCCTGCCACGGTACAGACCCGGGTTCGATTCCCGGCTGGTGCATATCTTTTTTGCCGGATTGCAATACGGCAGCTTGTTTTCTGTTGTTCTAAGCTTCAACGAATGCATTTTGGGTTGTTATGATGGAAAGATTTTAGGATAAGTTTGGACCACGTTATCAATTTTATTGAAACAAGTGCCTTGTGATAATAATGTAAATTACTATATTTCATTCATTGTAACAATTTGGTTTTAAATATAAAATAACGAGTTAATTAAAAACTATAACTTTTTAAATTTTATATGTTATATATATATATTATAAAATAATTTTATATATTTCTCACCAATAAAAAATGAAATATTTGCCTGATAAAAATTTAGTTTTCGTAATTCATTTTGAAATACAATAAAACCCAACTCATTTATGATACTTTAATTGTATAATTTTTATAATATTAAAAATAATTTAGTATTTTAATACATAAGCCACATAATCTTAATAAATAAATTATATTCATATTGTTGTTGTAAATTTAATTAAAATTAACTTTAACGATATTAATAAAATTCATTAACTTGATACGAATATGAATTATGACGTGTATAGTATCATTTTTTAAACAAGTGATAAAGGAAGAAGAGAATGCAACAAAGTGTATTAATAATGTAGTTTAGGTATTTAAATAAAAAAGTATATAATATATTTTAAATATTGAGGAAAAATTGCACTGAAAATATTTGATCTTTTTCGGTTTTATTATTTTAGTGTCTGGACTATCTTTTCATTCATGTTTAAACTTAATGGACAAAAGAATGTTCAAAAATAATAATAATAATAATAATAATAATAATAATAATAATTGAAAAGTTCAAACACTCCTAAATGTAATTTTTCTATTTTTCATTTAGATATAAATACAATTTTTAAATCATAGTTAAGCATGATTTAAAATTGACGTGAATAATATCTAAATCAAAAATTATAAAAAGTTATTAAAGCCAAAATTGCTAAGTTCAAGAAAGCTAATAACAATGGTCAAATTTAGAAAGTAAACCTAATAATATTTATTAAATATTTTTAATTAATTTTGATTTTTTTTTACTAAGAAAGTCATTTAATGGCTATTTGAAGTTAAACATTTCTTTTGTAAATTTTGTACAAAAATATCATATAATCATATCATATTTTACTAAAAATAATATGTTAATGTGATATCAATAAAAATTTGTTTTCAATATTATGAAAGAATTTTCATTTATTATTATTTGCAGCATCTCTTTAAATTAGGATAATTATAAAATTTATATTGATTAAATTTCTTGAAGTTAAAAATCAATTTTCCTCAGCTCAAAATATTTAATTTCTTTAGTTATTATCTATATTCATGTAAAAACTCGTATTATATAGATTTAAAAGTTTTCTAAAATTTTCATTAATCAATAAATTAATTAATGAAAATTTAAATGATTTACTTCAATAGGATATTATAAAAAATATTATAAATTAAGTTTATTATTTTGATATTTATCATATTAATTTTATTTTAAATTAATATCAAATTTAAAATATTCAATTATATATATACCTTTTCTTTATATTCATCATCTTCTTTTTTTTCCATTATCATTTTTCTTCTCATGCTTTCTTTTCCTCTTTTTTATTCTTTTACAAATCAAAAAAAAAAGAAACAATTTTAGATTTTATTAGAAACAAAAACTATCAAAAAGAATTATCATATTTTATATATAATATTTATTATCTATAATGGTTAATATTCACCATCCACCATCAGCATCGTTTACCGTTCACAATTATTATTCAACATTGATTTATGTTGATGCTTGTCTGTCTTCATCATTCTCTTCTTCAGCTACTTCTTTCATTTATTTATTATTTTATTAAAATTTTCATTATAATATTATATAATATATTTTAATATATAAGTTTGTTTATCTTATCTATCATGTGATATATATAGTAACTATATTTATCTATCATATTATAGATATGGTAGAAAAGTTTATGATAGATATAATAAATATATTTATCTATCTTATAATATATGTGATAAATATTTATTTATCATATACATCATAAAATAAATAAATATTTATTAGATCTATCAATTGATATATATGATATATACATATATTTATCAAATTTTACTGTATTATTTTTCTAAAAAAATTAAATGGTAAAAAATTTATGAAAATAAATAAAAAAAATTTTCAAATTAAAAATATATTATTTTTTAGTTTTTTTATATAATTTTAAGTATTTTATTTGAAGGTTATGATTTTTTATTTCATATTTCTATTTTTTATGATTATCTAATTGGATTGCAACAATTAGTGATGATGGTAATTATAATAGTAATTAATTGATAATAAATATAATTTTTCATTTAAAATTTTATTTTTTTAAAGTACAATTTTTGAATCAATAAAAATAATTTAGAATATAAATTTAATATTTGACCTATTATGATAAATTATAAAAGATTAATAAATTAATTATTTTTTATTTTTTAAAAGTGAATTTTGAATTAATAAGGATAATTTTAGAATACTAGTTTAATATTTAATCTAATATAATAAATTACAAAAATTAATATACAAATGATATTTTTCTAGAATATGATATTTAACAAATTGTAATAAATATAAATGTTAGCTATAAATTTTGGGACAAAGGAAGTAAAAAATGTGCTTTTCAAAATTATTTTCTAAAATAATGCAAAATATAAAATATTTCCCAAAATAATGCTTTTTGTCCTGTATGTTTTTCTTCCAATAAATAAACTATCTTATTTTTACTGAATGAGAAAAGTCTGTAAAAGCGCCAAAAAAGATCTTTGACTGAAAAAGATGTTTTGAAACTGAGAAAAGAACAAATAGTTCCTTTCATTTTTGATCCCATAGTTAAAGCAGCCAACATGGATAATAGCAATTTAGCCCAAGATCTTAGAAAGTCTTTAGGACTGGTAGAAGAAGCTCCATTGCACATAGATGACAGAACTTTCAATGAACTTCTATCTATGAAAAAAGTAATATACAAGCCTAATTATCCATATAGGACCAAGGAAGAATTCATACCTCAGGATAACCATCTTAGGCCTGTAATAAGCCCAGCAGCATTTTTGAACATTGATTGTGAAAAACATGTTTTAGAAAGAATTGATGAATGGATTACAATAATTATCTATGAACATTGATTAAGTTCACAATTAAGTCAACATCATATACCTCCGCAGGTGCTTATGAATTATGTAAAGCCACGATGGTAGGAAATGCACAAAAGTTGGGAATCACTATTAGAACATACTTCAATCAAAGATGAAATTGAAAAAGAAGTAATAACGGATGGTGTGTTAGCTATAGTGGTAGATGCTTTGAAAAGAGAATTTTGTGGTTTCTCCTGATCCACAGAATCTTTGGAAAAAGAACAATCTTTGGCGGCTTTGATAAAATTGCAAATATGTGATATGTGTTTCTTTGATAATTTTACTTGTGAATTTTAGAAATACTATTACAATTTAGATCTTGTTTCATAAAATTACATGTTAAAACTGTTTTTTGCTAAGTTACCAGAACCATGACCTGAAGTAGCAAAAATAGCTTTTCAATTGCTGTTAAACAAAGGAAATGTTGTAGATGGCTTAGGTGGACGAATAGAAGCAGTATGATATGTAATGAAAAAGGCATGTACTAAACTCTAAGTAAGACAAGATGTGAAGTATCTTCCTTATTTAAATAGGAGTTGTTGTTCTCAGGTTGAGTATGTTCTTGGCAGATACAGATGTTCTTCAAGATCAAAACAAAAATCTAGAATAGGGTATTCCTCTAGAAAAAAGTTCAAAGGTTACAAAAAGAGAAGAATATCGAGAAAAGAGAGAGAGGTTAGAAAAAATTTTAGTAAACCCTCTAAATTTATTAAAAGAAAAACCAACCTTAAGGACAAGGAAAGAATATAAGCTTTTAAGAAAAAACATGGTAGAGAACCTAAGTGTCCAAAAAGAAAACCTCTGAGCAACTATAACTGTTGTTGGATATGTGGTGCAAGAACTCACAAGGCTGACACATGCCCATATAAGAATAAAAGGAAAGAAAATATTCGAACAATATTCTTTGATGATGAGAGTCTAGTGTATGAATCAATAAATGAAGAAGATCTGTCTAATGTAGACTCTGAAATAGATTTAGTCTATGAAGTTGTGTCAGAATCCGAAACTGATATAGATGAATCTGATTTATGGTAAGCATAAATATTCATGATAAACTTAGAAGAAGCTGCCATAGATGAAGAGCTAATCCCATTGAATAATACTCTAGTACATGAAGAATCCTTTCAGTACTAGGATCCATCCAAAAGCTATTTGGAATGGAAACTACCCAAGGTAGATATCAATCCTATTTATAGCAAGTCTAGATTCAATTTCAAATCTGTTGTAGATGTCTCCCAAAGTGAGTCAACAGCTCAGGTTTCTAGTACAGAACTAGAAACATTGGATATCCCCTTTATCAATCTCAAAAAATCAAGGAAATGGTAAATAAGACAAAAGGAGAATACAAGTACATTCATGTAGGCCTAGTCCAAGTAGGATTAGTTCCTTTATTTAATCTCCCAGTAGATAGTCCAGTGATAGCAGTTATTCTAGATAAAAGATGGAAAGAATTTAAAGATCAGCTGATATCAGGAGTACAGACTAATCTAGCAAATGGTTCTGTCTGGTTTCAAAGCCATCCAAACTATCTTATGGCTTTGAGCTATAGAACATTAGGAAACTCTTTACATCTTAAGATAAAATCAAATAAGATGAATAGGATGAGTTCCCAGGTCAAGTATTTGGCGTATCACACTAGGATTATTTTTAGGTTAATCAATTCAACTAATCCTGGAGTGAAAAACATGGCTAGGATAACATAATTATTCTAGGAAGGTTTAGATAATTATAAGTAGTTGTATAGAAGAGAAATTAATCCTGTTGAGCTTAGTTGGCGTAAAAGTTGGGTATTAACTGAACCCATTGAAACTTCTAGATCTATAGGGTCTTCTCAAATCTCACAAAAGGATAAAAACATTATCCTTAGTTTAGAAGAGCCTATAGGAGGTTTCACAATCTCTGATCCTCAACTTAGAAGTTACCTTTCAAGAAGTCCATCTTTGAGACATGACTTTAGAAACTTCCCACCAGATTTAACTCCAGGAGGTCAATTGACATACCTGATGACATACAAAGAAATTAGTATTCCTTTCTTTGCAGAAGATGATGATGATCAAGAATATATTAGGGTAATGAGACAAGTCCCTATAATTCCTAAGGTTGTTAAGGAAATCCAAAAGATTTCTCAACAACGATCCATCCCTTTCACTAAGGTTTGGAAACTGGTATCTCCCAAACCAGTGGCATCTCAGAATATCTTTAGCCTAGAAGAGATAAATTTGAGCACATACATTGAAGTCATATTCAAATTTCCAAGCTATTATGATTACTCATTAGATGCATTGATAGACATAGAAGCAATAATAAGTAGTGCAAGACCTAATGCATTACCTGATGAGTAGTGGCATCAATTAGCTGAATCGATGGTCCTTAGAATGGCAGGAGGAGAGGTAAATATGGTTACTCATTATGCAAGCCAAGTCCCTATCACAATAGGCGGTATCCAATTTACAATTAATAAGCTCTTAGCCTTTCCAGACTTAGATGCAGACCTTGTTTTAGGAAATGCCTTCTTAAAAAGATAAAGAGAAAATTACCCCTTTGTGCAAGATGAAAATTCTTTTTCTCTTGCCACAGTCAAGGTTCCAATCCAAATAAAACCAAAACTTAAACTTAAGTTTGGCTTTTATCCTGTTCCCTTCTCAAAAATATGTGGAACCATACCCTGTGAACCAACTTTCAGAGTGCTAGCCCAGTGTGGTGACTCTTGGATTGAACATTTATTTGAATCTAAAAATTCAAATGATACCAATTGGTATGAACAGTTATGTACTGAGACACAAGGTATAATAGGTATGCCTATCGTACATAGCATGCAGTTAACTGGGATAAAATGGGATAAGTTCTTAGTTAAGCTTGCTGATAACTTTAGTGAAGATCTATTAAAGTTATGGGTTCTAAATGGCATTAAAGCCAAATTAGAACTAAAAGATCCATACACTATCATCAGAGCAAAAAATATAACATATACTGGAGAGATGATAGAAGAGTTTGAAAAATAAATTTCTGAACCACTTGAAAAAGGATTAATTAGGGATAGCTTAAGTCCCTACTCTAGTCCAGCTTTCATGGTAATCAATCATTCAGAACAGGTAAGAGGAAAAGCAAGAATGGTTATAGACTATCGTCAGGTAAACAATGTTACCAAAGATGATAGCTATAAAATCCCTACAGCAGAAGATGTCATAGACAGGTTAAGTCTTAAACAACCTTCCATTTTTTCTAAATTTAACTTAAAGAGTGGTTATTGGCAGGTTAAGATGGAAGCAGATTCGATACCTTTAATAGTGTTCAATGCTCCTCAAGAAATGTATGAATGGTTGGTTATGCCATTCGGGCTGAAAAATGCACCTGGCATATTTCAATGAAAAATGGACAATTATTTCAAAATATTGAAAATTTTTTGTATGGTTTACGTATACGATGTGTTGATATTTAGCAATAATGAAATAGAACACATGAACCACTTAAAACAAGTGACTGATATCTTCAAAAGAAAAGGTATGATTCTATCAGAAAGAAAGATAGAATGGTTCAAGAAACGTGTGAAGTTCTTAGGAATAGAGATAGCTAGAGGTAAGGTATGATTACAAGACCATATATCAGAAAAAATAACTATGTTTTCTGATGAACTGGAGGATATAAAGCAAGTACAAAGGTTTTATGGACTTGCTAACTATGCTTGATAATTTATCAAAAATTTGTCCAAATACTTAGGAAGAATTTCAAAGAAGACTTCTGATAAAACACCTTGGTATTAGGATGATGAGGATACTAGAGCAAAAAGAGAGGTAAGAGAGAGAATAAGAAATTTACCTTGTCTAGAGTTGCATTCGGATGTAGATGAGTTAGTTTTAGAAACAGACGCTTTAGATAATAATTTGGGTACAGTCCTTAAGATTAAGGGTCAAAAACCTGAACCTATTTGTAAGTATTGGTTTGGAACTTTTAAAGGTGCATAAATGAATTATCCAATTCATGAAAAAGAAACACTTGCTGCAAAAAATGGTATCAAAGCTTTTTATATATTTTTAGTTCCTAAAATGTTCATCATTAGAACAGATTCAATTTATATGAAAAGATTTATGAGTTTGAACTTTAAAGAGGCTAGGCAAACCAGACTTTTGAGATTACAAGAATGGTTTAGTTATTATAAGTTTGATATTGAATATATTCCCTCTGATAAAAATGTAATAGTTGACTCTCTTTCTCGTGAACTTGTTAATTTTGCAGATGGATCCTGTTGCTAGAAACAAGCTTTGTTGGACATGCAAGAAACAAAGGCATACCAAAAAACAATACCCTATAAAGAGAAAGAGATCTAAGAGCGAAAGCTCTGAGAGTGTAGGCTCTGGTCCTGCAAGGACGTTGAAGAAAGTAAAGGTTCCTACAAACAGACTTTGCTAGAACTGCAAAAGGCCTGGACATAGGCATTCAAACTATGAATACATAAGTGCTGAAGAAATCCTAGAAAAATGGATTAAACAGCAAAAAGTTTAAAACTTCACAATTGGACTTGGCTCTCTTCATTGAGAAATAGAAAGAAGAGCGGTTGTAGTTTGATAGAAAAAAGCAAAAACAAAAGGAAGTTATCACTCGGGACAAGAGTGATGAGGAGTTAGATAGCCTATTGATAGATAAATCATCAAAAATGTTTTCTGATGATGATCTTCTAGATGAAGAGGAAATCCCTCTTGTAAAAGAAGATGTTCTTATAAAGGAAGAAGTACCAGGTTTACTTGAAGAACCCTCTGGAAAATTCAACTACAAAGTGAAGCACTCAAAACCTTCACATGCAAATGTTCATATAGACCAGATAGAACCATTTGGATGGATTGATGAAAAATGAAGAAGATGGGATTATGTTGAGCCATCTCTACAATATTCTTAAGAAGAAGCAGATCTCGAAAGAGATGAGGCTAGAATGGCCTGGAAGGATCTAAAACTCTCGCAGCAAGGGTTTTGGTTGTATCAAAAATATTATAAAGAGAAAGAGATCTGAGAGCAAAAGCTCTGAGAGTGTAGGCTCTGGTCCTGCAAGGACGTTGAAGAAAGCAAAGGTTCCTACAAACAAACTTTGCTAGAACTGTAAAAGGCCTGGACATAGGCATTCAAACTATAAATGCTGAAGAAATCCTAGAAAAATGGATTAAACAGCAAAAAGTTTAAAAAACTTCACAATTGGACTTGGCTCTCTTCATTGAGAAATAGAATGAAGAGCAGTTGCGGTTTAATAGAAAAAAGCAAAACCTGTCACATCCGCAGTCATAGCATTCTTACGTGGTTGCATTTTATGTATGACATAGAATGATTGAATGAATGATGCATCAAAAACATGAATGCATGATGATAGTACGGATACTTAAAAGTGCAGTATAGAGGTGAAAAGCAATGTTTATGCATGCTATAAATGTTATATGATGAGAAAGTATATATTAGAATGTATATGAGAAAGTATAAATGAAGGTAGAATTAAAAATACGTTAAGCTGAAAGTAAGGGTATTTTGGGAATTTCACCTATTGAGAGGGGTAATTATGGAAACTACAAATATGTATGTATTTCTCTACTCATGTGCATGTATACATGTATGACCATGGTATGGAATTAGGTAGGAAGTAATGAATTAAACGAGTAAGAATGCAACTTAATTAAGGAATTAACCATATGTTGACAAGTGTCAACATATGATTGGCTCCTTCTTTAAAAATGATAAAATAAATCATAAATAGAAAATAAAACAAAGGAAAAGGGGATTTACAATTCCAAACCTCCAAACATATGTTCCCTTCTTCTTCCTTTCCTTCTTCCACTTTAAAGTTCAAGAAAATCATAAATCAAAGGTAAGTTTTCATGGAAATTCATTATTTAAGAGGTTCTCAAGCTCGCTCTCTTCATATGTGTGCTTATTGCTTCATATTCTTTGATATATTTGATGTATGGAGCATGTAGGGTTTCTGATAACATGAAGAACTTGAAGTACATGAAAAAAACAAAGATGAATTGGATAAAATACGTGCTTAAGTCAACTTAACATGCTATCTTATAGTAACCGAAATGAAGTTGTGTATATGCATGAGTTTTGATGTAAACCCTAGCCTATATCTGCTGTAATTGAGTTTTAATTTATTGTTCTATGTGTGAATGATGATTATGAAGTGATGAAATGTGTTTAAAGATATGAAAAGGGTGAAGGAAAGTGGAAGAAGAGTAGTGATTGTGAATGGGATGTTTGCTGCCTTATTTTGGAAGCATGACTTCCTTGTAGTATAAGGGGCAAACATTGTGTTTGAGCTTGCTTTTTATGGATTACATGCTTAAATTATGTGTTGGTATATTGATTATGTAATTCGAATGCAAATGGAAGTGAATTAGAATGTCAAACATGCATTAGAAGTGAAATGGTTCAAAGAGGAAAGGGGTTTAAAATGTTGCTGCCCAAAATTGTCATTATGTGTATTTAGCCTCTAAAATTTTTTATGAGTGAATAATATATAAGAACACATGAATGTAAGATGAAATAGTGTGTTGGAATGAAGAAATTGACATTTGGTTACATGAAATAGGGAATAGAACTTTAAGTATGCAAACCCAGATTTTGCCTCAGCAGAATTTCTGACCTACTTTAGAAATGACTTTT